>JACRUU010000029.1:17305892-17475892 GCA_030449085.1 Kryptopterus vitreolus
AATACACCAACACTTGATAGTGATGCATCAGCAACAAGAAAAGTACCCTTAGTACCTTTTAATAGTGGATTGTACATTATACTTCATTATAGTGATAAAGGGGAAACCAGAGGTTATTTAAGGCATGACTTTATTCATGACAAACGCAATTTAATTGTTTTGTTACAAATATATACCATATAATATATACATTACACCATTACATTTCCATTATATCACCAGTGTTCAGCTGCAAGATCCATGTTTCAGAATCTCTTTTTCATCCTTTCGTCCATTAATTGTTTGTTTTATTTCTTAGTTTGTTTGTTGACCAAACAGAATAAAATTAACCCCAAACAAAAAACAACTATGAATCATTTATTCATAATGATTTGTTTCTATGGATTATTATTATTATTATTTTATTATTATTATTATTATTATTATTATTATAACTATTATTTTCATTATATCCTATAAAATATCACCAGTGTTCAGTTCCTGGCTCTGTACTTGATGTTTTTCTTCTCTGCCCTGGCCAACAATGTAATTGTTTGTTGAACAGACAGAATAAAACAAACTTTTACTAAAAAAGAAAAAGTATGAAGAAAAGATCAAATCTAATCACTAATCTCCAACCTGATTATATGATCTTGTTCCCTTCCTTACAATCCCTAAACTTCAAAATTCTATTCAGACCTAAAAAAAATTACTAAGAAACAATTGACATTGTTTTTTTATAAAAAAAAAAACAAAAAAAAACAAAACAAAAAAAAAACAACTGTAACCCTGATAAATCTGACCTTGTTTCCTCCTTGACGTGAACAGCGACATTTGCATAATCCAATAAGTAGGTGATGGCATGACATGGAGTGAGGGCTGTATGTGTGTGGGGGGGGTGTAAGTGAGGACTATTATTTATTATCCTCAAGCACAAAAACAAGCAAATAAAAGATGAAATAATTGTAAGTGTTGCTCTTTAGCACGTCGTGCATTGATCTGTGATTTGAATGACACTCGAGGGCGGGACGTCCTGTGCGGCAGCTGCCGAGCCGAGTCGGGCTGAGGCGAGGCGAGATGAGATGAGGCAGGGATGGCCATCTGTGCTTAATTGTGCACCTTCCCCCCTCTTCTCTTTACTTCTGTGGCTCACAATCTGCAACAGGCTGAGCAGGGGCCCTCTGACCTACACTGGGTCAGGATGGTTGGGGGAGGAAGAGGGGAGTTTATTTAATTCAGCACAAAAAAAAACAATGACAAACTTGGGGGGAGAAGAAGGTGAACCAAGGCATTGAGGGAGCTGCATTTCTCTTTCTGTTCTCTTCTACATTCTCCCTTTCTCTTTTCTTCTCTTTTCTTCTCTTTCTTCTCTTTTCTTCCCTTCTTCTTTGGTCACTCTTCTGAACTTCTATATCCTCTCATCTGTTTCTCTTCTTTGCCTTTTCTCTTCTCTTTCCACACAGAATCCAGTTACATCACCATTTGTCTTTCCTCTTTTCTTTTATCACACTTATCTTCAAGTTTCATTTTGTTCTGCTGTATTTCATTTCTCCTCCTCACTCTCTAATTTTATCCGGTCTCGTCTGGACTCCCCTTGTCCAGTTTCCTCTTGTCTTATCTTCTCTTCTTGCATGTCAACAGGTGAACCTCGCAGCGAAAAGGATTCAGATATTCACCGTGTGGCAGCCACTGAATGGTGACATCATCTGGACAGTTGTGGGGGCAGAACTCTGAAGAGTCTCCCCTCTTACTTATTCTCATCTTCTGCCTCCTCTCTGGCTGTTTTCTAACAGAAACTGAAGAGAAAAGTAGAGAAGAGAAAAGAAGAGAAGAAACCAAAGGTATAAAGTGCAGGGAATGAAAGAATGAAAGTGGAGAAGAATGAAGGCAGAAAATACACAAGGTGATGACACTGGAATAAGAGACGAGAAGAGAGGAGAAGAGCTCTGAGATGCCTCTGGAGATGATGTGCCTCTCTGTAATATAGGATTGTACACCTGGGCAAAATTAAATGCATCCATATGCATAAGATCACTTTATGTGTGTGTGTGTGTGTGTGTGTGTGTGTGTGTGACAGAGGAGAGGGGGGGGGTGCAGATGCTCTTGTTGATCCTCCCGCCTGCAAATGTGTGCATACACACCACTCAGGAGCGAGACACACAGAGTTGTAATTGTGTTGCTAGCTCCTCATTAGTGTGTGTGTGTGTGTGTGTGTTGTGTGTGTGTGTGTGCGTGCGCGCGTGTCTGTGTGTTGAGCTCTCATCACGGCAAGCTGCGTCATTAACGGAGGCTGGGCCTCTCCACATGCAGCCCGAATGTCAGCCGTACCTCGGTCATTTGTAACATAATAAGTGCGAGTACAATGAGAGCAATGCAAGCCCATGGGGGAGGAGGACGTGTGTGTGTGTGTGTTGGTGGGGGATATGCAAGGCTTTAAGGCTTTTTTTAAGGAAAACAAGCTTGATCAGAAAGTATAATGAGCCACCCCAGAAAAAGGAAGAAGCGGGTGAAGATGAGCTCCCTGGAGACGCAGGCGAAACAAATGAACGCCGCCATTTGGATTTAATTATTATTTTTCTATTAGCGAGACGAAAAAGGAGAAGAGGTGTCCATCAAGTGGCGGAGCTGCGAGAGTACACTTATTGATTTCCCTCATCCCCCCCTCAACCACCACCTTGAAACCCCCCCCCCCCCCCCCCCCACCCACACACACACACACACATACACCCTCCTACCATTTATTATGCCTGGCACCTGGGGGAATTTAAAAAAATTTAATCATCTTAGTTTACCACGTCCCCAATTCTATTAAAAAACACCAACCTTCCAGCACCAGAGGAGGCACTTCATTTCAAATGACACAAATATCTCTCTCTATCTCTCTCTCTCTCTGACTCTCTCTCTCTCTCTCTCTCTCTCTCTCTTTCTTTTTCCCTGTAATATGTAAACGGGTGTCTTTACACAAATTGATGGCCTGAGGTTTTGTCTGCCTTTTTTCCCCTCTCCGTTTTTTTTTGGTGCGTAATTGAATTCTGCTTGTCTTGCTTTAGCTGTATGTGAAATTACTAGGCTGAGAGTTAATAATTGTAAAAGAGACAATTGGTCGAGCTTATTAATCTGTGTTTAAGAGCAGATAAATAGGAGTGTGAGTGTGTGTGTGTGTGTGTGTGTGTGTGTGTGTGTGTGTGTGTGTGTGTGTGTGTTCTCCGCTTGGCTGAATGCAAAACAGTTATCCCGACGCCGGATCTGCTCGTGCTTTCGCTCATGTTCATATTCATATGTCCTTTCGCATGCTGATGCTCTTGCTTGTGCCTGTAGTTACTCTGGTTCTTATACTCATATTTGTGTTTATACTCATCTTCATTCTTGTCCTCAAGTGCATACTGATCCTCATACTCCTCCATATCCATGCCATTATCCTTATTCTCCTAGTCATCCTCATCTCATTCCTCGTTCTTATCCTCATCCGTATCTCCATCCTCATCCCATCCTCATATTCACATTCTCAGGCTCATTCTAATCCTTATTCTTATCCTCATCTTCATCCTCATCCTTACACTTGTAAACCATATAAGTTCTTATATTCATGCTCGTGCTCGTATCCGTACCCGTGCTGGACCCGCGTTAGTACTTGTACTTGTACCCGTGATCTAACTTGTACTCGTACCCATGCTCATGCCGCATGACGTACTCGACATCCTAAACAGTCTCTTTTCCGTTAAGTATTCACACTGTTTGCTCGTCTGTCAGCGTCGCTATTTGTCTCCATAAATAAAAGATGACCTTTAAATGTTTACATAATTTATACAGCTATAAATACTTAATATATCAGAGTGAGGAGGAGCAGGAGAGAGCGACTGATTGGGGATCACCAGCTGAAATGAGAGGAGAAGAAGTGGAAAGAACAAGAAGAATAAGCAGCTAAATAAGAGGAGGAACAAAAAATGAAGAACGAACAAAAAGAAGAAGTAGGGAGAAGGATGAACATAAAAAGAAAAGGATGGCAAGGAGGATGGCAAAAAAATGGATGGTGAAGACAAACAAATTTTTTGGGGGGGAAATAAGAAGAAGCACAGATGCACAGAAGAAAGTAGATGAAAGAAGAAAAAAGAGGAAAAGAAAGAAAGAAAGCAGAGTTGAAGTAGATTTAAGAAGAAAAAGCAATTTACAGAAAAAAAACAGACAGAGATTTAAAGAAAAATTCATTGCAAGAAAAGAAAGAAAAGGAAAAGGAAGGAAGAAAAAAGAACATGAAAGGAAGGATAACAAACATAAATAAAAGGTCGAAAGGAAAGGAAGAAATACAGACACACAGAGAATGCTAGCTGTTGCTTTAACATTCCCGAGGCCTCATGGGAGTTCAGCAATGTTGACGATCCCTCTGACCTTTGACCTTTTCGGTTACAGACGTTCACTGGCATCCGTGAAGAAACGGTAGCTAGAGAGAGCACAGCGTTTCAGCTCTCTATCGGCACAAGTGTGTGTATGTGTGTGTGTGTGTGTGTGTGTGTGTGTGTATATGAGGCGTCCATTACGCTGTCTGTGCAGGGAACAATGGGCTATGATCAAAATGGTGGGGATGAGGTAAACAGTCAGGAAGTGATAGAGTCATAGAGTGAACCACACGGGGGATAATCACGTGAGGCAGTGTGTGTGTGTGTGTGTGTGTGTGTGTGTGTGTGTGTGTGTGTGTGTGTGTGTGTGAGGGATGGGGGGAGGATGGGTGACAGAACACTGACATCAGCCCTTAGTCATTCTTTCTCTCTATCTTTGTCTCTCTTCAACACACACACACACACACAAACACGCTTGTGTGTGCTCTCTCGGGGAGAGGAGTCATTAGTGCCAGGAAAATAGAAAATCTAGTCGTGGCTACAAATTAAACATGTTTCCAGAAAGCAGCGAGTCGATACAGGAAGCAAACAAATGCAGCAGCATCTTCGTCATCATCATCATCAGCAGCATCTTCATCAGCATCATCAACATTATCATCATTACAGTCTTCTTCCTGAACATCAATATATCACCATCACCACCACCATCCTCCTCCTCCTCCTCATCATCATCATCGTGTTCATCTTCAGCATCATCGACATCACCAATATCATTACCATCTTCATCATCTTCATCATCATCATCATTATCACCAGCATCATCTTCATCAGAATCTTCACAAATACACGTATTTGTCACAATCAGTGTCATTTTCATCTTCATCATTTTCTTCTTCAACATCATCATCACCTCTGTTTCTCAAGATGCTAGGATGATGATTAAAAAAGAAAGAGAAAGAAAAAATATGATTATATGAGTATAGGAGTGTTGAGGAATATGATTATAGGAGCATTTGAGTATTGGAGAATATGATTATAGGAGTATAGGAGTGTTAGGGAATATGAATATAGGAGTAAAGGAGTGTTGGGGAATATGATTATAGGAGTATAGGAGTGTTTGGGAATATGATTATAGGAGTATAGGAGTGAACCGCCCCCTCCTTGAACCGCCACCTTATCGTGGTGGAGGGGTTTGAGTAACTGGATTATCCTAGGAGCTATGTTTAGATGCTCCTGGTAGGGTCTCCCAAGGCAAACAGGTCCTAGGGGACGGCTCAGACGAAGAGCGGTTCCAGCTCCCTTATGAATAAAATGAATTCAAGGACCGTAACGTCGCCCGGTATGGCACAGCCGGGGCCCCTCCCTGGAGCCAGGCCCGGGGCTGGGGCTCAAAAGCGAGCGCCTGGTGGTCGGGCGTCCACCCATGGGGCCCGGCCGGGCTCAGCCCGAATGAGCGACGTGGGGACACCTTCCCGTGGGCCCACCACCTGTAGGAAGGCTCATAAGGGACTGGTGCAATGTGGTTCGGGCAGTGGTCGAAGGCGGAGGCCTCAACGACCCAACCTCTTGACACAAAGACTAGCTCTAGGGACATGGAATGTCACCTCGCTGGTGGGGAAGGAACCCGAGCTTGTGCGGGAGGTTGAGAGATACCGGCTAGAGATAGTCGGGCTCACCTCCACTCATAGTCTGGGCTCTGGAACCATACTCCTTGAGAGAGGCTGGACTCTCCATTTTTCTGGAGTTGCCTGCGGTGAGAGACGACGGGCTGGTGTGGGCCTGCTCATAGCCCCCCATCTTATCCGTCATGTGTTGGAGTTTAGAGGGTCGTTTCCCTGCGCCTTCGGGTTGGGGAAAAGTCTCTCACTGTTGTTTGTGCCTATGGGCTGAATGGCAGTGTAGAGTACCCGGCCTTCTTGGCGTCTCTGGGAGGGGCGCTGATTATAAATAAACGCCCCCCCCCCCCCCCCCACCTGATCTGAACCCGAGTGGTGCTCTGTTATTGGACTTCTGTGCTAGTCATAGTTTGTCCATAACGAACACCATGTTCAAACACAAGGGTGTCCATCAGTACACATGGTACCAGGACACCCTAGGGCGGAGATCGATGATAGACCTTGTGGTTGTTCTCATCTGACTCTCCGTCCGTGTGTTTTGGACACTCGGGTGAAGAGAGGGGCGGAGCTGTCAACTGATCACCACCTGGTGGTGAGTTGGATTTCGATGGCGGGGAAGGAAGCTGGACAGACTCGGCAGACCCAAACGTATTGTGAGGGTGTGCTGGGAACGCCTAGCAGAACCCCCTGTCAGAGATATCTTTAACTCCCACCATCCGGCAGAAGCTTCAACCAGATCCCGAGGGAGGTTGGAGACATTGAGTCTGAGTGGACCATGTTCTCCACCTCCATTGTCGATGCAGCCATTCTGAGCTGCGGCCTTTTGTTTGTAAGGTCTCAGGTGCCTGTCGTGGCGGTAAGGTGGTTGGTAAACCCCAGAACCCGGTGGTGGTCTCCGGAAAGTAAGGGATGCCGTCAAGTTGAAGAAGGAGTCCTTCCAAGCCTGGTTGGCTCTGGGGACCCCTGTTGGGGAATATGATTATAGCAGTATAGGATTGTTGGGGAATATGATTATAGGAGTATAGGAGGGGAATATGATTATAGGAGTATAGGAATGTTGGGAATATGTATAGGAATGTTGTTGGGAATATGATATATAGGAGTGTTGGGGAATATGATTATAGCGTTGGAGAATATGATTATTGGAGTATAGGAGTATAGAAGTGTTATTGGGGGAATAGTGTTGATTATATGAGTATAGGAGTGTTGGGGAATATGATTATAGGAGTATAGGAGTGTTGGGGAATATGATTATAGGAGTGTTGGAGCGGGAATATGATTATAGGAGTATGGAGTGTTTGGGAATAGATTATAGGATTGTTGGGGAATATGATTATAGAATATGAGAGTATAGGAGTGTTGGGGAATATGATTATAGGAGAATATGTATAGGAGTGTTGGAGAATATGATTATATGAGTATAGGAGTGTTGGGGAATATGATTATAGATGTATTGGAGTGTTTGGGAATATGATTATAGGAGTATAGGAGTGTTGGGGAATATGATTATAGGAGTATAGGAGTGTTGGGGAATATGATGAGTATAGGATTGTTGGGAGTATATGATTATAGGAGTATAGGATTGTTGGAGTGTTGGGGATATATTATTATAGGAGTATAGGATTGTTGGAGAATATTATTATAGCAGTATAGGAGTGTTGGGGAATATGATTACAGGAGTATAGAAGTGTTAGGGAATATGATTATATGAGCATAGGAGTGTTGGGGAATATGATTATATCAGTATAGGAGTGTTGGGGAATATGATTATATCGGGAATATGATTATAGGAGTGTTGGAGAATATGATTATAGTGTTTGGGAGATTATAGGAGAATATGATTTGTGGGGAATATGATTATAGGAGTATAGTGTTTGGGATGATTATAGGAGAATAGTGTTTGGGAATATGATTATAGGAATAGTATAGTGTTGGGGAATAGATTATAGGAGTGTTGGGGAATATGAATATGATTATATAGGAGTATAGGAGAATATGTTGGAGAATATGATTATAGGAGTATAGGAGTGTTGGGGAATATGATTATAGGAATAGTATAGGAGTGTTGGGGGATTATAGGATATGATTATAGAATATGATTATATAGGATTGTATAGGTATAGTGTTGGGGAATATGTTGATTGATTTAGGAGTAGGAGTGTTGGGAATATGATTATAGGGAATAGATTATGAGTATAGGAGTGTTGGAGAATATGATTATTGGAGTATAGGATGATTATAGGAGTATATAGGAGTAAAGGGATGATTATGTTGGGGAATATGATTATAGGAATAGTATGGAGTATAGGAGTGTTGGAGAATATGATATAGGAGTATAGGAGTGTTGGGGTATAGAGGAGGAGTGTTGGGGAATATGATTATAGGAGTATAGGAGTGTTGGAGAATATGATTATAGGAGTATAGGAGTGTTGGGAGAATATGATTATAGGAGTATAGGAGTGTTGGGGAATATGATTATAGGAGTGTATTTGGAGAGTGTTGGAGAATATGATTATTAGGGAGTATAGGATATGTTGGAGAATATGATTATAGGAGTATTTGAGTGTTGGAGAATATGATTACAGGAGTATAGGAGTGTTGGGGAATATGATTATAGGAGTGTTGGGGAATATGATTATAGGAGTATAGGAGTGTTAGGGAATATGATTATAGGAGTATAGGAGTGTTGGGGAATATGATTATAGGAGTATAGGAGTGTTGGGGAATATGATTATAGGAGTATAGGAGTGTTAGGGAATATGAATATGAGTGTTATAGGAGAGTATAGGAGTGTTGGGGAATATGATTATAGGAGTATAGGAGTGTTGGGAATGTTGGGGAATATGATTGGGGGAATAGGATAGGAGTGGGCCTCTGAATATGGAGTAGGAGTGTTGGGGAATATGATTATAGGAGTATAGGAGTACCTATAGGAGTACAGGTGGTCCTATGATCAGGACTATTCACATCAGAATTCCTGGCTGGGATAAATTCATGTCTGTGCCTGCCTAGAGTTGAACAAATATAAGCGATATAAACGCCTCATCCTCATCCTCCTCTCCATCTTCCTCCTTCAGCAATGATCTATCAGCATGCGCATCGATGCACGGTTAGAGAAAGAAACATTAACGGGATTAATAACGAAGGCGACAGGAGCATCGCTCGAATGCAGAATGCGTCAGGGAAAATATGATCTGTCAAGCAGCCGCGCAAACAGATCGTCTTCAGGCCTAAGAAGAGAAAAGGGGTATGAAGATGAAGAGAAAAAACACGTCGGCTCGGAGATTAGCACTCGGCGATTTCATTTTAATAAGCAGGACTATTTATTTCTTCTGTGGTTGCGGGAAACCGGGTCATTAAAGCAACGCTTCAACGTTTTGGGTTCGACAGGTCGCAGCAGTCGAGAGACAAACAACGGCGGGTTACGATGCCGCCTATTTCCAGTTCTCTCTGAATAGCGCTTCTATAGATGCATCAGAGCAGAAAGAAAAAAGAAGGAGAAGCAAAAGAAGAAGATGAGTGTGCAGGGCATCTGACAGCATGCTGTAGAGCTGTGTTTTATTTCAAACGCATTTATTTCAAACCCATTATCATTAGACCTGTTCGAAACGGCCCACTTCCTCTCCACCTGCCCCAGGATGCCCTGGCTTGTGTATCAGCCCTGGCTTTGGGCTCTTTCGCTTTTCAGGGAGTCCCACAGCCACATAGAAGAAAGAAGTAACCTGAGAACAAACTGCCGCGGAGCAGGAGGAGCAGGAGGAAGAGCAGATGGAGGAGAAGATGGAGGAAAAGATGATGGTGCTTCATTCCATTTCCCCAGCTGAAGCTAAAACATAAAGTCTTACAGTCACAAACAAACAGGGAATGAAAACATGTCTAAAGTCAACTTGTGGTTTGGCGATAATTAGTAGAGAGAGAGAGAGAGAGAGAGAGAGAGAGAGAGAGAGAGAGAGAGACGGAGGAAGAAAAGAAACAGGATGTAAAGGTAGTTGTGGAGCAAAGACAGGAATAGAAACTGGACAACATGCAGTGAGAGGAGATAAACAACAAAAATAGAAATACCACAAGAAAAAGAAAATACAAGTAAGGCATAGAGGAATAAGGAGTACTGAAACATATATAGATAGATAGATTGATAAAAGCAGACAGCGATTGGGGGGGGGTGAAGATGGGAAAAGTGTTGGTGAGTGGGTGGGGGTGAGGGAACTTGAAGTGTAGGATGTATGGTGGTGTGTTGGTGAACAGTGAGAGAGTGTGTGAGAGTGGTGAACACGTTGGGGTTGGGTGTTGAACATGAGAGTGGTGTGTGTGGGTGTTTGGGTACATTCAGGGTGTAACAGTGAGAGTTTTGGAGGAACAGGGGAGTGGTGTGTTTGGACATGTGAGAGTGGTGTGTTGGTGTGTTTGGTAGTGAACATGTGAGAGTGGTGTGTTGGTGTGTTTGGAAGTGAACATGTGAGAGTGGTGTGTTTGTGTTTGGGAGTGAACATGTGAGAGTGGTGTGTTTGGTAGTGAACATGTGAGAGTGGTGTGTTTTGTGTTTGGACAGTGAACTGAGTGACGTGGTGTGTTTGTGTGTGTAGTGGTGTGGGTGTGGTGTGGAGTGTGGTGTGACTGTGAGGTGAATGACCGGTGTGGTGTGTTTGGAGGTGGATTGTTTGTGAACATGTGAGAGTGGTGTGTTTGGTAGTGAACATGTGAAGTGGTGTGTTGGTGTGTTTGGGACTTGAACATGTGAGAGTGGTGTAGTTGGTGTGTTGGGGAGTTTGCGTGAGTATGAACATGTGGAGTGGGTGTGTGTTGGATGTGTTGGTGTGTTGTGTGGGTGAACATGTGAGAGTGGTGTGTTGGTGTGTTTGGTAGTGAACATGTGAGAGTGGTGTTGTTGATGTGTTTGGGTACGTGTGAACATGTGAAAGTGAGTGTGTGACGGTGAGGTGGTGAGTGGTTTGGTGAGTGAACATGTGAGTGGTGTTGGTGATGTGTTTGGTAGTGAACATGTGAGAGTGGTGGTGTGTTGTGTTTGGAGTGAACATGTGAGAGTGGTGTGAGAGAGTGGTTGTTGTGTTTGTGTGTTTGGAGTGAACATGTGAGAGTGGTGTGTTGGGTGTGTTTGGTGAGTTTAGTGAACATGTGAGAGTGGTGTGTTGGGTATTGTGTTTGGAGTGAACATGTGAGAGTGGTGTGTGTGTTTGGGTTTGAGTTTGAACATGTACATGAGAGTGGTGGTGTTTGGTGTGTTTGTGGGATGTAAACATGTGAGTTTGAGCGTGTTGTGTGTTGATGTGTTTTGGTAGTGAACATGTGAGAGTGGTGTGAGTTTGAGTTGTGTGTTGTTGTGTTTGGTAGTGAACATGTGAGAGTGGTGTGTTGATGTGTTTGGTAGTGAACATGTGAGAGTGGTGTGGTGTGTTTTGAGTGTGTTTGTGTGAGTGAACATGTGAGAGTGGTGTGTTGTGTGTTTGGAGTGGTGTGTTGGTGTGTGGTAGTGAACATGTGATGTTGGTGTGTGAGTGAACATGTGAGAGTGGTGTGTTGATGTGTTTGGTAGTGAACATGTGTGTGAGAGTGGGTGGTGTGTGGTGTGTTGTGTTTGTTTGGTAGTGAACATGTGAGAGTGGTGTGTTGATGTGTTTGGGAGTGAACATGTGAGAGTGGTGTGTTGTGTGTTTGGTAGTGAACATGTGAGAGTGAGTGGTGATGTGTTTGGTGAACATGTGAGGGGGGTGAGTGGTGTGTTGTGAGGTTTGTGGTAGTGAACATGTGAGAGGTGGTGGTGTGGTGTGTTTGGGAGTGAACATGTGAGAGTGGTGTGTTGGTGTGTTTGGGAACATGTGACAGTGAACATGTGAGAGTGTGTGTGTTGTGATGTGTTTGGTAGTGAACATGTGAGAGTGGTGTGTTGTTCTGTTTGGGAGTGGTGTGTGAGTGGTGTGTTGGTGTGTTTGGTAGTGAACATGTGAGAGTGTGTGTGTTGTTGTGTTTGGTAGTGAACATGTGAGATGTGAGTGATGTGAGATGTGTGGTGTGAACATGTGAGATGTGTTTGTGGTAGTGAACATGTGAGAGTGGTGTGTTGATGTGTTTGGAAGTGAACATGTGAGAGTGGTGTGTGAACATTGATGTGTTTGTTTGGTAGTGAACATGTGAGAGTGGTGTGTGTTGAGAGTGGTGTGTTGGTGTGTTTGAACATGTGAGAGTTGGGACTGAACTTGTAGTGAACATGTGAGAGTGGTGTGTTGGTGTGTTTGGTGGGAGTGAACATGTGAGAGTGGTGTGTTGAGAAGTAAAAATTGTTTGGGAATGGCATCTTCCTCTGGTCTGTCGTTCCTGTCTTGTTGTGTTTGGTAGTTGAATAGTGAGATGTGGTCCCCGGTGTTGGTGATTGTGGTGTGTAGTGAGTGGTGTGTGTGTGGTGTGTGTGTTGGATCTTTTTGGAGTGAAAAAAACATGCCATGTGAGAGGCATCACGGTGGTGATGTTAGCTTGTGTTTGGATTTCAATAGTGAAAACGGGGGGGGATGTGAGACAGGTGTGTGTGTGTTTGGTGTGTTGGGAGTTGAACATGTGGAGAGTGTGTGTGTTTTGTGTGTTTGTTGGGATGTGTGTTTCATGTGAGTTGAACCGGGTGTGAGAGTGGGTGTGTTGATGTGTTTTGGAGTGAACATGTGCGAGAGTGGTATTCGTGTTTGTGTGTTGTGAACGTGTTGTGTTTGAGTGTTGTGTGTGAAAGTGAGTGTTTGTGAAGGGAACAGGTGTGTGTGTGGTGTGGTGTTGGGAGTGGGGTGGAAGAGGGGAGACTGTGACATTTGTGGTGGGGTGTGTGTGAGTGTCATGTGAGATGGTGAGTGAACAGTAATGGGCGAGAGTTTATGTGGTGTTATGTGTTTGGTAGTTAACATGTGAGAGGGAAAATGTAGATGTTGGGTGTTGAGTAACATTGAGAGGTGGTGTGTGGTGTGTTTGGTGATGTTGAGTGTGAACATGTGAGAGTGGTGTGTTGTGATGTGTTTGGTGGTGAACATGTGAGAGTGGTTTGTGTTGATGTGTTTGGAAGTGAACATGTGATGTGTTTGGAGTGAACATGTGGTGTGTTTGTGTGTGAACATGTGAGAGTGTGTTTTGGGTAGTGAACATGTGAGAGTGGTGTGTTGGTGTGTTTGGTGTGTGTGAGAGTGGTGTGTTGGTTGTTGTGTTTGGTAGTGAACATGTGAGAGTGGTGTGTTGTGTGTTTGTGTGTTGGTGGAGTGAACATGTGAGAGTGGTGTGTTGGTGTGTTTGGTAGTGAACATGTGAGAGTGGTGTGTTTGGTGTGTTGTGGTGTGTTTGGTAGTGAACATGTGAGAGTGGTGTGTGAGAGTGTGTTTTGGGTAGTGAACATGTGAGAGTGGTGTGTTTGTGTGTTTGGTAGTGAACATGTGAGAGTGGTGTGTTGATGTGTTTGGTAGTGAACATGTGAGAGTGGTTTGGAGTGAACATGTGGTGTGTTTGTTTGGTAGTGAACATGTGAGAGTGGTGTGTGGTGTGTTTGGGAGTGAACATGTGAGAGTGGTGTAGTTGTGAGTGGGGTGTGTTTGGTTTTTGGTGGTGAGTGAACATGTGAGAGTGGTGTGTTTGTGTGAGATGTGTGGTGTCAGAGTTGTGTGTTTGAGTGAACAGTGAGAGAGTGGTGTGTTGTGTGTTAACATGTGAGAGTGAACATGTGAGAGTGGTGTGTGGGTGTGTGAAATTGATGTGTCTTGTGGTTAGTGAACATGTGAGAGTGGAACATGTGAGAGTGGTGTTTTGTGTTTGTAGTGAACATGTGAGAGTGGTGTGTTGTGTTTGGTAGTGAATGCGAGAGTGGTGTGTTGATGTGTTTGGTAGTGAACATGTGAGAGTGGTGTGTTGTTGTGTTTGGTAGTGAACATGTGAGAGTGGTGTGTTGATGTGTTTGGAAGTAAACATGTGAGAGTGGTGTTTTGGTGTGTTTGGGAGTGAACATGTGAGAGTGGTGTGTAGTGAACATGTGAGAGTGGTGTGTTGTGTTGGTGTGTTTGAACATGTAGTGAACATGTGAGATTCTCTTGTGTGGAACATGTGTGTTGGTGTGTTTGGGAGTAAACATGTGAGAGTGGTGTGTTATATAAATTTTTAAGTCTCTCTTGTTCACTATGGCTTTCTCTCTCTCTCTCTCTCTCTCTCTCTCTCTTTCTCTCTCTCTGTGGTTGTAATAGCTACATCAGAATGTTTTTTGGCTCTCTACCAGTCTCCTGTGATTAGATGTGTGTATGTATGTGTGTATGTGTGTGTGTGTGTGTGTGTGTGGATCTTTATAGAGACTAAATGATAGAAATATCTAACAGTCTGGGCCTTATGTGAACATTTGGCATCACACCATTTAGCTGCTTTAATAATTATTTCAATAGAAGAAAATCCAAAAATAGTAAGACAGGTGTGTGTGTGTGTGTGTGTGTGTGTGTGTGTGTATGTGTGTGTATGTGTGTGTATGTGTGTGTGTGTGTGTTTATCCCCCATGAGCCATCCATCTCCACACAGCGGGGTGGTTTTGGGTGGAGCGTGCACATAATCACAGCAGTCCCTGTGTGCACCTGGAGGTCTGGCAAATACTAAACAGTGCTCAAGTAGTGGCCTATTTACCTGTTTGTGTGTATGTGTGTGTGTGTGTGTGTATTTGTGTGTGTGTGTGAAAGAGAGAGTGAGAGGAAGAGTAAGTGTATGTGTGTGAAAGAGCGAGTCAGAGAGAGAAAGAAAGGGAGGAAGAGAGCGGGAGCGACACTGTGACAATTTTGTGATATGTGTGATGTGTAAGTGTAATGACTCTTATTAATGTAATCTAATGACTGTTATTAATGTTATTAATGTAATTACATGCAATGACTAATGAATGTAATTAATGTAATGATTGTAATTATTGTAAATTGTATTGTAACGTGTTTGGTAGTGAACATGTGAGTGGTGTTTTGGTGTGTTTGGGAGCGGTCTGTTGGTGTGTTTGGTAGTGAACATGTTGAGAGTGGTGTGTTTGTAGTGGTGTGTTTGTTGTGTTTGGTAGTGAACATGTGAGAGTGGTGTGTTGATGTGTTTGGTAGTGAACATGTGAGAGTGGTGTGTTGGTGTGTTGTGAACATGTGAGAGTGGTGTGTTGATGTGTTTGGTAGTGCATGTGAGAGTGGTGTGTTGGTGTGTTTGGTAGTGAACATGTGAGAGTGGTGTGTTGGTGTGTTTGGGAGTGAACATGTGAGAGTGGTGTGTTGGTGTGTTTGGTAGTGAACATGTGAGAGTGGTGTGTTTGTGAACATGTGAGAGTGGTGTGTTGTTGTGTTTGGTAGTGAACATGTGAGAGTGGTGTGTTGTTGTGTTTGGGACATGGAGAGTGGTTGTTTTGTGTTTGGAGTGAACATGTGAGAGTGGTGTGTTGGTGTGTTTGGTAGTGAACATGTGAGAGTGGTGTGTTGTTGTGTTTGGGACTAGTGAACATGTGAGAGTGGTGTGTTGATGTGTGTTTGGGAGTGAACATGTGAGAGTGGTGTGTGGTGTGCTGTGAGAGTGATCTTTTCTGTGACATGTTAAGTGCTTGTGACCAGTGTTGAAATTTGGTAAACCATGTTTGTGTAGAGAGTAGTTGTGTTGTGTGTTTGGTAGTGAACATGTGAGAGTGGTGTGTTGGTGTGTTTTAGTGGCATGTGAGAGTGGTGTTTTGTGTTTGGGAGTGAACATGTGAGAGTGCTGTGTTGCTGTGTTTGGGAGTGAGCATGTGAGAATGGTGTGTTGTTGTGTTTGGTAGTGAACATGTGAGAGTGGTGTGAACATTGAGTGGTGTGTTTGGTGAGAGTGAACATGTGAGAGTGGTGTGTTGGTGTGTTTGGTGTTTGGAGTGAACATGTGAGAGTGGTGTGTTGTTGTGTTTGGTGGTGAACGGGTGTGAACAGTGTGAAGAGTGGTGATGTGGTGGTTTGTGTGTGAACATGTGATGAGTGAGTGGGGGGGAGTGTGTGTTCTGTTTGGAACTGAACATGTGAGTGTGGGGTGTTTGGTAGTGAACATGTGTATTTGGGGTGAGCCATGTGAGAGTGGTGTGTTGATGTGTTTGGTAGTGAACATGTGAAAGTGGTGTGTTGGTGTGTTTGGGAGTGAACATGTGAGAGTGGTGTGTTGTTGAACATGTGAGAGTGGTGTTTGGGAGTGAACATGTGAGAGTGAACAGTGAGATGTGTTTGGAGTGAACATGTGAGAGTGGTGTGTTTGTGTGTTTGGTAGTGAACATGTGAGAGTGGTGTTTTGATGTGTTTGGTATGTTAACATGTGAGAGTGGTGTGTGTGTGTGGGAGTAACATGTGAGATGGTGTGTTGTGTTTGGTGAGAGTGGTGTGTTGTTCTGTTTGGTGAACATGTGAGAGTGGTGTGTTGGTGTGTTGAGAGTGGTATGTGTTTGGTACTGAACATGTGAGAGTGGTGTGTTTATGTGTTTGGTAGTTAACATGTGAGAGTGGTGTGTTTGGTGTTTGGGGTGGATGGGTGGAGTGTTTGGTGTGAACAGAGTGTGAGTGTTGTGTGTTGTGTTTGTGTTGGGGATTGGTAGTGAACATGTGAGAGTGGTGTGTTGTGTGTTTGGGTAGTGAACATGTGAGAGTGGTGTGTTGATGTGTTTGGGACATGTGATTGGGTGAACAGTGGTTTGTTGTGTTTGGTGAACATGTGAGAGTGGTGTTGGTTGTTGGTGTTTGGTAGACTGATGTGTTTGGTAGTGAACATGTGAGAGTGGTGTGTTTATGTGTTTGTGTGAACATGTGAGAGTGGTGTTGTGAGAGTGGTGTGTTGGTGTGTTTGGACGGTTATGTGTTTGGTGAACATGTGAGAGTGGTGTTGTGTTTTGGTGTGTGATGTGTTGGAGTAGTGAACATGTGAGAGTGAACATGTGTGGTGTTTTTGTGTTTGGAGAACATGTGAGTGGTGTGTTGGTGTGTTTGGTAGTAAACATGTGAGAGATGTGTGGAACATGTGTGTTGTTTGTGTGTTTGGGAGTGAACATGTGAGAGTGGTGTGTTGGTGTGTTTGGGAGTGAACATGTGAGAGTGGTGTGTTGATGTGTTTGAGTGGTTGGTAGTGAACATGTGATGAACGTGAGAGTGGTGTGTTGTATGTGTTTGGTAGTGAACATGTGTGAGAGTGTGTGTGTTGTGTGTGTGGAGTTGAACATGTGAGAGCGGGTGTGTTGGTGGTGGTGGTTGTTTGTGTTTGTAACAGTGACACTGTGTTTTGATGTGAGAGTGGTGTGTGGTGTGGAGTGAACATGTTGAGTGTGTTTGGGTAGTGAACATGTGAGAGTGGTGGTTGTGTTGGGGATGTGTTTGGGAGTGAACATGTGAGAGTGATGTGTGTTGTGTGTGTTTTGGGAGTGAACATGTGAGAGTGGTGTGTTGTGGTTTGTTGTGTTTGGTAGTGAACATGTGAGGGTGGGTGTTGTGTGTGGTAGTGAACTGTGAGAATGTGAGAGTGGTGAGTGTGGTTGGTGTGTTTGGGTAAGTGAACATGTGAGAGTGGTGTGGGTGGTGTGTTGGTGTGTTGGGGGAACATGTAGTGAACATGTGAGAGTGTGTTGTGTGTGTTTGGGAGTGAACATGTGAGTGTGTGTTGTTGTGTTTGGTAGTGAACATGCGTGAGTGTTGAGTGTGTGTGAAATGTTGGTGTGTTTGGTGGAGTGAACATGTGAGAGTGTGTGGTGTGTTGTGTTTGGAGTGAACATGTGAGAGTGTTGGTTGTGTGTTGTGTTTGTGGACATGTGAGAGTGGTGTGTTGGTGTATTTGGGAGTGAACATGTGAGATTTGTGTGTTTGTGTGTGTGTGTGAACATTGTGTGTTTGGTAGTGAACATGTGAGAGTGGTGTGTTGGTGTGTTTGGTAGTGAACATGTGAGAGTGGTGTGTTGGTGTGTTTGGTAGTGAACATGTGAGAGTGGTGTGTTGGTGTGTTTGGTAGTGAACATGTGAGAGTGGTGTGTTGGTGTGTTTGGTAGTGAACATATGAGAGTGGTGTGTTGTGTTTGGGAGTGAACATGTGAGAGTGGTGTGTTGGTGTGTTTGGTAGTGAACATGTGAGAGTGGTGTGTTGGTGTGTTTGGTAGTGAACATGTGAGAGTGGTGTGTTGGTGTGTTTTGGAGTGAACATGTGAGAGTGGTGTGTGGTGTGTTGTGTTTGGAGTGAACTGAGATGTGAGTGGTGTTTGAGTGTGTGTTTGGTAGTGAACATGTGAGAGTGGTGTGTTGTGTGTTGTGAACATGTGAGTGGTGTGTTGGTGTGTTTGGTGTGTGAGAGTGGTGTGTTGGTGTGTTTGGTAGTGAACATGTGAGAGTGGTGTGTTGGTGTGTTTGGGAGTGAACATGTGAGAGTGGTGTGTTGGTGTGTTTCGGAGTGAAACACGTGAAACCATGTGACCATGTGCATATAGCTCACTGTGCAGTCCGGAGTGGAGGATTTGGAGAATGTGGAGACACGGAGGGACGGCGTGGGAAAGCTACAGTGAGCGAGTAAGTGTGGCAGCAGCAAAAAAGAGAAGAGAAGAGAAGAGAAGAAAAAATAGCAAAGTGGGCTTCAGGCATTCCTGTGTGATTACCACATGTGTGGAAAAAAGGAGGCCAAGACATTCCTTCTGCCTGTATCTGAAGCTCGCTGACTTCTGGCCCCAATCCCTTCTTCTTCCTTTCTTCATTAAAAAAAAGAGCAGGGTTTTATTTGTTCCTTCTCTCTGAACATTGTGTAGGTTGTTATGTTTTCTTCAAAGCATCTGTTCTTGCAGAGGAGCGCGCTCTCGCTTTCACATCACACACCTACAAGCTCTGATGGAGAGAAAGAGAGAGAGAGAAAATACACAGCATTAAACAAAAACCAAAAACCTTTCTGAACGTTTGTTTCACACACACACACACACACACATGCGCGCACACACACATACACAGATCGTGCCCAGCCAGGAGCCCAACACATTCCCTAGTCACTCTGAAAACCACATGACACAAAACTGTACAGATTATTACTCTTGTATCAAAGGTTGGAATCGACAGAGGGAAGGATGCATAAATAGATTGGTAGAATGCAAGATGGAAGAAAGAATGAATAGATGGAAGGGGAAGAACGAAGCAAGAGAAATAAAACATACAAAATCAGGTTTTGTACAAAATCAGCAAGAAAGAAAGAAAGAAAGAAAGAAAGAAGAAAGAAGTGAGCAACATAACATGGTGGGTCGATGTATGGATTTGATGGATGGATGGAAAGATATAAACAGAGAAACAAACAAAAAACAAACAAACAGAAAAAATAATAGTAAAAAAATGGGGAAATGTTTGAGGACATCTCAGGGGCTTTTGGATCGCTGCTGTGGAGGAGCCGAGGCAGAAAGATGGACAGATCAAGATGGGATAGACAGAGTGACAGGATCCGAGTGGGATAGATTTACTGATTCAGTAAAAAGGAAGCAGTTCCTGCACCGGGTTGTGACCTCGGCCCTGGCCCTCGACACCCCAACACCCCCCAACACAGACACACACGTTTTTAGCCTGGTGAAGATGATTGGGGCTTGTAGGTTATTACATTAGGATTTCGAATACAATAGAGCTGATGTTTATTATTCTAATGAATGTCTCATTATCACATCTGCAGCATTTCTAATTAACTCAGTGATAGGGTAAATACCATGTGGCTCCATGCGAACATAAAGCCAAAGAGCAGCAGTATGTGTGTGTGTGTGTGTGTGTGTGTGTGTGTGTTTCGTTTGGAGCAGAAAACAGCGTGACATGCAGCGCCCTCTGGTGGCACAAAACCTCTTCAAACGCAATTGCTCTAAAATGTCCCATTCAAAGGCTTGAAATGTTGTAAAATATGCGTAACTGTACAGCGACCGAACACGAATTATTATATAATTATTATTTAGATTAATAAAACAAAGCTGTTTATATCATATTTGACATCTAATTGGAGTTTATAATCAATCTTATATTACATTTCACCTTATCGAGAGCAAATTAAATTGATCTCGACAAATAAGGAGTTAAAAAATCTTTGCTTATATTAGTCTGTTTTCTGTTTATTCCGAGGTCATCATCACCACTCAGATCCAGTCTGTATCCTGATCACATGGTCACTGCAGTTCCCTGATCCAGTCCTTATCCAGATTATGATCAGCACTGATAGACCATCATGGATACAGTTTACTAGATTGTTGGTCAGAAGAGAACAGACCCCCGACTGAGCCTGCTTTCTCCCAAGGCTTTTTTCTCCATTTGTGTCACCGATGGAGTTTTGGTTCCTTACCGCTGTTGCCTGTCACTTATGGCTTGCTCAGTTGGGGAAACTTAATTGTTTAGAATTTTGTTAAGTTTGTTTCTGTGTTTGTGTCATTTATTGTTATTATTATTGTACAGCTGCTTTGACACAATCTCTATCTCTACAATTTGTTATCGTCTCAAAGCAGCTTTACATAAAACTTATGTGTGAAAAGTGAAAATCAGTTTGGCCCTAATTGTTTCTTGTTGAGCGAGCCGAAGCGACGGCAAGGAAAAATTCCCTGGGAACAGGAAGAAACCTTGAGAGGAACCAGACTCAACAGAGAACCTCATCCTCATTTGGGTTGTTAGGCCTCAATCACCCAATCTATCTATCTGTCTGTCTGTCTGTCTGTCTGTCTGTCTGTCTGTCTGTCTGTCTGTCTGTTTGTCTGTCTGTCTGTCTGTCTGTCACAGATGTGTAGGGGAGGTGATAGCCCAGTGGTTAAGGTGTTGGACTCTGGACCGGAAGATCAAGGGTTCAAACCCCACCACTACCAAGCTGTCACTAGTGGGCCCCCTTGCAAGGCCCCTAACCCTCAATTGCTCAGTTGTAAGTCACTCTGGATAAGAGTGTCTGCCAAATGCTGCAAATATAAATGTATGTATATGAGTGCCATGAGTTAACTTGTGATTGTGTACCATAAATGTATACTTTTCATGTTTCACAACACTCTAACTGTAACAGATCTTATAATTCTATAAATTTCACTCAAAATCTCTCCCTTTAAAAGATGATTGGTTATTTAATATTAATTATTCTTTTAATACTAATTTCTTATTAATTATTTAATTATTTTCAATGTTCATTTTTAAGTGTTTTAATTTTTAAATATGGTACATAGATCCTCTAACAATTATGTTTCCGTTTCTTTCCGTGTAAACTGGTGATATGTTTAGGTTACATACAATGATATAGGTAATATAGCTCATTTCAGGGAAATTTAGGAAGAGTGAGTAAATGTGCATTGCTCCTTTATTTTTTAATTAATAAAACACATCTATAACCTCTTTTATATTCCATCCAAACATTACAATATGATCAGTGCTGAAATCTCAGAAAGACACGGACTGTACATATACATACATACAAACTCAAAAAATTAGAATATTGTGCAAAAAGTTCATTTATTTCAGTAATGCAACTTAAAAGACTCATTATATGCAAAGCAAGATAGTTCAAGCAGTGATTTGAAATGATTATTCAATTCAATTAAATTTTATTTATAAAGCGCTTTTAGCAATTTGTCATCGTCTCAAAGCAGCTTTAAATAATACTTATGTGTGAAAAGTGAAAATCAGTTTTGCCCCAATTGTTTCTTGTTGAGCAAGCCGAAGCGACAGCTTGCATGAAAACCACAAATCCACAATCTCGGAAAATTAAAATTTTAAATGCAAGCAATAAAACAAGGATTGCACACAGAACAATATTGGACCTCTGAAAAGTATAAACATGCATATGTACTTAGTACTTGGTTTGGGCCCCTTTTGCAGCAATTACTGCCTTAATGAGGTGTGGCATGGAAGCTATCATCCCGTGGCTCTGCTGAGGTGTTATCGGAGACCAGGATGCGGCCTTCAGCTCTTCTGCATTGTTCGCCTCATGTCTCTCATTTTTCTCCTGGCATACAATGCCCATATATATATATATATATATATATATATATATATATATATATATATATATATATATACCAATATACCAGTATACACAAACCAGGCATAAAGGTGAAGAACACTGGTTATCACTTTATTAAGCGCAAATTTGACAACCTGTGTCTCAACCCCCAACCTTTTGATTAGCAGCACAGAGTCTTAACCACTAAGATTTCACTTCCATACCTAATATACTTTATTTCATTTACCTAATAAGTACTTAGATATACAGCAGTCACTGTAAACCAGAGCATCTTACACGTGTCTCGTTAGTACAACACGCAGCAGTGCGGTACTTTAAGGGCCTTACTATGTTTATTATCTATGATGTTTATTATCTATGATTGATTGTTTTACTGAATGTGAGAAATGTATTCCCACTGCTTTATTGTTTCACACAAAGTTTTCATTCCGATTTTTAAAAAAAAAACCCCAAAAAAACAAGACTGCCATTTCGTCACAGTGCCGTGTAGGCGGGCCACGTGCCCCTCTGCGCTCTCCTATTGACTGGGGCGCGCGTCAATCACCGACCACAAGATGGCGTCGATGCTCTCGTTTCCTAAAGGAAGAGCCGCGCGGGTCACGTGACCTTGGCCTATATCAACACACGGAACGCCATTAAGACATAAAGCAGACGGACGGGAGATACGGAGGTGAGAATGAGGGATGTGGGGTTTAACGCGGTTTTGGAGAATGAAAATCCGATCAACGCGGGGTTACGGAGGAAGATCCCCGTGTACACTGCGTGATTGATATTTGTCGCGGGATAAAAAAAGAAGTGAACGGCGGGGAGAGTTGCTAGGTGTTAACTCCGCAAAGAAAGACACGCTCCCTTTTCGCAAAGTAGTGTTGATATGCAAGAAAAAAAGGTTTTCACATCCGTTTATTGTCTAAAATGGATTCCGGATATGTTTAGCCACTTGTGGGATGTGCTGTTTGTTAGTAGTCATGTCAGGCCCTGGTTCAGTCCATACACGATCACAAAATCAGGTTTGTTCATTATATCATTTGATGATGGTCGAGATGATTTTGTTTGCCTGTAGTAAAATAAATGAGCAGTAAAGTGGGGTTGAGTGCTGACAGGTCGTGTTTGAAATCAGGAAATCCGGCCCTGGATGTTTTTGTGGACGTGACCAGGCCTGGACGGAATGAGAGACGTTTTATAAAGGACGCTGATGTCAAATAATAAAAACTATATGCGTTCACCAGCAGAATTATAACTTGTTTCCGGGTTTCATCTGTTCATTTGGTGTTTAAACACAACGTACACAGGATGTGGCACATTGTTGTTGTGTTTTTGTTTTACACGGAATAGTGTGTGCTGTCATGTTGTCATATCAAGCTTTATGATATCCCACACCCTTTTGTCTGTGTGTGTGTGTGTGTGTGTGTGTGTGTGTGTGTGTGTGTGTGTGTGACAGATGTCATGATGTAATTTCAAAGGAAAATACTGCAATCGAAACAATCTCAAAACGTAGCCCCATTGTAACGTAATTTCTCTTATTAGCATCACATCAATATTCGCGCTTATTTGCATATCCAATGAGCAGGACGGACAATTTCCTAAATCCCCCAGAATACACCTGTTTTCTGTCTAACTGAACTTGTTGACACTTAAGACTCCTTTCGTGCAAGATCATCAGTCTAGCTGATTTCTGAATCTTATTTAACTATGCATGTTTTATTGCAATAGAAACAATTACTTGTTAAGAGTGATCCAATCGGATTTCAGAATGTGACAGGAAGGTTATTTCTTAGGGAAGATGAGAAGAATCTGCTTTTATTTATTTTGATAATATTTTTATAAAAGGATTTAATACATAATAAAGTGGTTGTTGAGTCACAAAGAAATGGTTGTGGGAGGAGTGATAATGGTTAGTGGCGGTTGTTTGCTTAATGGTGGTGGTGTGTAATGGTTAGTCTGGAAGAATTAGGAATGGTGGTGTTCAGTAATCAGAATGAAAAGTTATTTGTTGGAGAAATAATGATGGTTGACTGTTTGATAATAGTGGTGGTGAGTAAATGGTTTATTAGGGGGGATTGTGGCAGTCAGTAATTGGCTGCTGGGAAACTATGGTGGTCAGTAATCCATATGTTGAAAGAGAGGTGATGGTTAGTTATTGTGGTGGTTGAAGGAATTTAATGGGATGTTGGAAAATGGTGGTGGCTCGCTTTGGTTTGGTTTGGGTGGTTGGGCAGGGATTATAGCCAGTAATTGGTTTGTTGTTTGTGGTCTGATTGTGGTCAGTTGTTGTTTGAGGCACTTTGGGGTAAGTAAAGTAAAGGACAAAAATTACCAACATCAGTTAAAGAACTTGAGGTCTTAACATGGTCTTGGAGATCGTTCCGGAAGCGACCCAGGCTAAACACCCGAGTGCTGGAAGCGATTCAGAGCTGATTTTTCATCTCGTCAGCTTGGTCATTGGAGAGAGGTTTCTGCTTTCCTACAGTGCGGAGGTTAAACTCCTAAGTCAGCAGTGTTTGTGTTTTGGAAAGTTGCAGTGCAGAAGTTTAACCTGCTGGAGCAGAAACGGGGGCTATTTTGATACCAGAGTGTAGAGGGGTATTTATAGAGCAGCTGATGGTGGGGTTGTGGTGGTTAGCCAGGAAGGGAAATGTGAAGGTGTCATGATCTTAAACATATGTTTATTAAAAAGAAACAAACCCCACCTGTTTCTCTGTTTATACAGCGTAAAACATAATGTTGCAGAAGGTCGATGAGCTCTCGAGGCAGCGTGATCTTCGCATCCAGCTGATTATGAATCATCAGTGCAGAACGACCGTAAACTGAAGTGTTTGTGTTAAATATGTTGCTGGTGGTTTGTTAGGAAATCAAAACAGTTGAACCCAGTGTATCTGTTTTTTAATATATATAATGGTGTATGTATATGTATATATGTATGTATGTGTGTATGTATGTGTGTGTATATATGTGTATGTGTGTATATATATATATATGTGTGTGTGTGTGTGTGTGTATATATGTGTGTGTGTGTGTGTGTATGTATGTATGTGTGGGAGAAATGGAATATTACAATATTATTTTCCCCTCCATTCTACATTTATAGTGCACTTCAACAATGGATTCAAATTCGAAGCCTCGCCGGCTGCCGTTCACGGTCTCCAGCTCTTCTTCTCTGTCCTCCTCCACGTCCTTCTCTTCCTCATCCTCGGCTCTAAGCGCAGGTCGGCTCTACGGCAGAGGGAATGTGTTGGGGAGCGAGCGCTTCAACCGCAGCACCATGGGAAAGCTGGACTCTGACTGCCAGGTAAGAACCAAATCCAGGGGCAGGTCTGCAGGCTCTCCCAGGTTTCCTCTAGGAGTCAAACATAAAGGTTGCAAAGAAAAGCAGCCAGCGTTCAGGATTGGAGTCAAAATGAGACCAATTTATTATAAAGGGATGGAGTTCGGTTGTATGATGGATATCATCTATGATGTATACTATCGATGATAATACTATAGCAATATGGTAATTGTTGTTTTAGTGATCTCTAATTTCAAGATATGGGATCAGAAATGTGCACATTTATTATTTTACAATATTGCACATGCTCTGTAGCAGGAGCTCTTCCACCAAATCCAACCCATCTATATAAATGGATCTTCACAGGTAAAAGATGAAACTTCTAAGATGTCCTGTACAGTGGTGTGACAAATGTAAGTGTCCTGATACTTCTGTCCGAACCATATGTCTACAGAAGGCTGGAATTGTTGGTCGTTCCCACCGGCTTGGCGCAGAGCTCCGAGATAAGGTTACGAGTTGTTTTTAAACCCCTGCGAGTGCACCGTGATGAGGCCCACATGTAAAAACATGCTACCCCTGTGACGACCCCCCCCCTTTCTTTCTTTTTTTCTGCCCCCCCTTTTTCTCTCTTAAGCCTGTGATCACACTGCTTTTGTTTGTTTGGTCTTTAAAGACTATGAGCAAGTGACATGTTGATGTAATACTGTAAGTGCGGATAAATCTGAGGAGTGAGGTGCGACTGTCATTTTCAAAAAGATGTAAAAGAAATAGTCCTGTTATTTCACAACGAACGGCAGGGTGTTTGAGGTTATTTCTCCACTCTGTTTTGAGTCGTACTGAACACCTGCTGGCTATTTTTGACATTTGCATGAACCACCATTGAACCTGGTGTCCTTTTTGTGCATCACGTATTCCCACGGCTCATCCATGTAAACCACGTTCACTACGGGGGGACCATCTGGCAGTCCACTGATTGATTTTATTTTATTTTTCTATTTCTTTATTTTTATGCCTGCGACGGCAGCAGAGCACCATGCCGGCTTGTTTTTAGTTTTATTTTTAGCAGCATTTCCCTTCATTTTAAAATAGCCTGCTATGCTGCTGCTTCTGAGAAACATGTGTGCTGAGCATTTCAAGCTGCCGTGCTGCCTTAAATTTCGTAATCTTATTTATAGTCATCATGTACAATAATATGTAACATAAACTATAGCCATAAGTTTATGGACACCTGCACTCAAGTTTTACTATGGACTTTCTCCCCACAATCACTTTAATAAGCTTCCTTCTTGTGGGGTGATGATGTAGTAGGTTTTTTGAAGATTTGTTTCAGGGTGTTTGAATGAAATGTAACATGTGAGGAGGCCTGGGTTGCAGTCAGGAAGGTGTTCAATAGGGTTTAGAGCTCTAATATGGGATTTTTCCCCCCAAATCCAGCTCATGAAAAGCAGATGGATCTGGCTTTGTATACTGGGCCATAGTCAATGCATAGTCTCTTATGACTGGAATAGGCAGTGGTGTCTGAATAATTTTAAAATCAACTTGTGCCATACTGTGTGAATTCTAAAATATTCATTACCTTTAATTTTTTTAAAAAAATAAGGAACTGTGTATATGTATTATTAGTAAGGGCAGAAGCTTGTTTTGCAGCATAAACAGAAAACTATAATATGGAGATGCAAAAGTTGCTGTGGTGTAAGAGGAAACAATCTTTGGAGTGTAACCGCTCCATCTGACAACCTTATTGTTGAATGTTTTTCTTTAGCAACAAACACGAGCACGCACACACCTTGAATCAACATCTGAAATGCTGTTGTAACGTTTGATCCTTTTATTCCTCAGAGCCATTCCCGTATACCAGGATCCAGCAGGGATTACAGCTCGTCTGAAAGCTGCCACTCCAGATGGAAGATGTCCATGCCTCTCTCTTCGTCCGCCGCCTCGTCAGTGTCATCCACACTGTGTGACCGTCCGTGGGTGGGGTCAGCTTATGGAGGAAGAAGCAAACCTGTAAATACACGCGCTGCATTTGTTTATTCACTGGCTGCTTTGAGCGTCAAGCTTTTTTTCTGCCCTGTATGCAAATCAGTTTCATGCATTACTACTACTTTGTTTCCCGGTGTGTGCTCAGGTGGAGTCGGAGAGAGGATCAGGTTCGTACTCGAGTTTCCTCAGTTCAGCTCAAGATGACGAATCAAAACGAGCCAAGCTGTCCTACACAAATAGATCAGCTTACAGCAGAACACCGTCTACATCGACAGCCAGCAGCACCTACACAGGAGGCACGTATTTACACTGTCTATATTAAATAGATTATTATTTATTAAATAGATTATTATTTATAATCCGTTTGTTATTGTCCATAATCTTTCACGGTATACGGGTACTAGAAAGGTTTTGCAATACAGCGCTTTTAAAACATGGTACAATTCTTCATTTTATTAGTACCTGTACTTCCGATTGTTCGACTATAGGGGGCAGTGTGTGACGTGCTCGAGCAGATATTTTATTTATTTATTTATTTATTTTAAACACGCGCCTGTGGGTCATATGAGAGTGCCACAAATATACACTGCAAACCTTTTAATGAGGGTGAATTTATTAATGACTGTGTGATGAAAATTTGTCCTTACAAGAGTTTGCCAAAGTAATTTTGGTAAAAACATTTTTATTTGTGTTTTGTATGAAGAAATGAAAAGCGTGCCATTTGCAATAATTGATTAAATATTTCATTTACATTCAAGGTTAATAGATGGTCAGGCTGAATTGGTTACACCCCCCCCTGCATTTTTATTTATTATTAATTTTTAAAATTTGGACACACCTGATGGGGTGAAGTGAGATCTTGTCGTGCAGCCAGCATTCATACATTCGCATTCACTATAGTTTAGAGATCTTCCACCAAATCCAACCCATGTCAAAGCAGCTAGAACAGATTTTGGTGCAAGTAGCTCACGTGAAGCAAAATTTCATGCTCTAGCTTGCAAAGACATATAATTTTACTTATTGTAGAAATCTCTGAAACTGGATGCTCTTTCCAGGAATCCTCTACCATTAGGGGGCACCATAGCAGTTATCTACATATTTGGTTTGGTTCATGTTTTACACCTGATGCGTTGCTGGGGAATCCTTCCCGTTTTTCCGGGCTTGGGACCTGCACTTTACAACTTGACCATACAATTATACATAAATATTTACTTTTCAAAAATATTTGTTTATGCTTAAAGTTCATCAGTTCATCTTGTTATCCTCTAACCTATCAGTTTTATGTTTTAAGTGTTCGGGTAGAAGGATTGTGTTATAAAATTAAGTGTGTTTTACATGAAACCCTTCAGATTCTTTGTGGAAGTCCAGCCTTAGCCCTCTCTCTCGGTCTTCTTCATCTTCCTCGTCTTCATCAGACGATCTGTGGGCTCGCCGAGATGCGGAGAAGAGGACCGATGCTGGTTTGTCTGGTCTGGGAGAGAGCAGCTGCTGGTCCACGCCACTGACCTCCTCACTGTGTGCGTATAGCTGTAGCTTGGCTGATACTGTTTTGAGTATTTAAATAATTTTTATATTTGTGCATGTGATTTTATAAATGGTTTTACAAATTTCACAGTTTGGCTATGTAAACAAAAGTCAACTCGATAGATACAATTTTCCTTACAGTTTGTGGATAAAATGGCAAATGGAAAAAGTGTACTTTTTTAAAACCAATTTAATTTAACAATTTCAGCTTAGTAGAGCCGTTTCGGTCCTATGGTACCACAGGTCACTAAGTTACTATGCTCACTATTTCTGTGGTCAGACACTTTGGTGCACGTGTAGTGAAGATAGCAGATTGCGATGCACAGATGAAACTGTCAGTGAGTGAAAAACGATGGCTTTCTCAAAAATAAGGAAAGTCTATGCCAAAAACTGTTTTGTTTAGATAAATGTGCAGAAAATACGGTTCTGTCTCACTGACAATCCAACAACGAGTAGAATTGAATTGAACTGAGAATACAGTGTGTTTTAGGAAAATACCTTTTACAGATGGGGAAAATAGTAAAGGCGCGCATGGACTTTTTATGCGTTTGAAATACTTAAATGGAAAGGAAAGACATGAACATCAGCTACAAGAACCACATTACAATATGCAGTCACAAGTCACAACTTGATGCGTAGATTGGAAGTAGCTGGTGTGTATATGTGTGTATGTATATATATATATATATATATATATATATATATATATATATCATATATATATATATATATATATATATTCATGGATAATTATATTTATATTCATTCATGGTATTTGGCCAGAGCGACTTGCAACTGAGCAATTGAGGGTTAAGGGCCTTGCTCAAGGGCCCACTAGTGGTAGCTTGGTGGTTGTGGTATAATGTGTGTGTGTGTAAGGGAGATAGAGATATAGATGTGTGTGTATGTATATGTATGGAGGGCATAACATAAATTAATTGAGAAGCACTGCGATAACTGCACTAATTTTATTAAAGCAGCGTGCATTACTATGTGAGTGATCTGCTGCTTCACTCTGCGTTGTTGAATGAACGAAACCCGGACAACAAGGTACACAAAAGAACAACTGAATTAAAAAAAAAACTAAAGTACATCCACTCATGCTTCCTAAATTTCCCCCAAATTACCGCTATAGCTGCGTATTCTCAACAGGTATGAGCTAGTATATTACCGTATATAACCTTAATGAACGGCATTACAGTCACAAATCGGAAGTGTATTGTTCTTGTGCAAGTGCAGTGCACTTCCGTATAACCTAAACGTATCACCAGTTTTTATGGAAAGCAACCGGAACACAATTCTTAAAGAAGAAATTAACATTTAAACTAAATATTAAATGATTGTTAATTTTTTTTTTTTTAAGAGGAGATATTTTGAGTGACAATTATAAATATATATATATATAACTTGTTGAAGACCACTGGTTTAAATCATACGTAAAACATTAAAAAATAAATTGGAATATGAATCAAATTAATGCAATACACTTTGTTAATTCAGTTGAACAATTGATTCATTTTGAGTAAAGGCATTTTAATAAATGGAAGGTTGTTAGTTTATGTGTTGGACTCCTTTTGTATATACAGACGTGGACAAAATTGTTGGTACCCTTTGGTCAATGAAAGAAAAAGTCACAATGGTCACAGAAATAACTTTAATCTGACAAAAGTAATAATAAATAAAAATTCTATAAATGTTAACCAATGAAAGTCAGACATTGTTTTTCAACCATGCTTCAACAGAATTATGTAAAAAAATAAACTCATGAAACAGGCATGGACAAAAATGATGGTACCCCTAGAAAACACAGAAAATAATGTGACCAAAGGGACATGTTAATTGAAGGTGTGTCCACTAATTAGCATCACAGGTGTCTACAACCTTGTAATCAGCCATTGGGCCTATATATATGGCTCCAGGTAATCACTGTGTTGTTTGGTGATATGGTGTGTACCACACTCGACATGGACCAGAGGAAGCAAAGGAAAGAGCTGTCTCAAGAGATCAGAAAGAAAATTATAGACAAGCATGTTAAAGGTAAAGGCTATAAGACCATCTCCAAGCAACTAGATGTTCCTGTGAGTACAGTTGCACATATTATTCAGAAGTTTAAGATCCATGGGACTGTAGCCAACCTCCCTGGACGTGGCCGCAGGAGGAAAATTGATGACAAATCTAAGAGACGGATAATCCGAATGGTAACAAAAGAGCCTAGAAAGACTTCTAAAGAGATTCAAGGTGAACTTCATGCTCAAGGAACATCAGTGTCAGATCGCACCATCCGTCGTTGTTTGAGCCAAAGTGGACTACATGGGAGACGACCAAGGAGGACACCATTGTTGAAAACGAATCATAAAAAAGCAAGACTGGAATATGCCAAACTACATGTTGACAAGCCACAAAGCTTCTGGGAGAATGTCCTGTGGACAGATGAGACAAAAATCGAAGTTTTTGCCAAGGCACATCAGCTGTATGTTCACAGACGAAAAAATGAAGCATATCAAGAAAAGAACACTGTCCCTACTGTGAAACATGGAGGAGGCTCTGTTATGTTCTGGGGCTGCTTTGCTGCGTCTGGCACAGGGTGTCTTGAATCTGTGCAGGGTACAATGAAATCTCAAGACTATCAAGGAATTCTAGAGAGAAATGTACTAGCCAGTGTCAGAAAGCTTGGTCTCAGTCGCAGGTCATGGGTCTTGCAACAGGACAATGACCCAAAACACACAGCTAAAAACACCCAAGAATGGCTAAGAGGAAAAAATTGGACTATTCTAAAGTGGCCGTCTATGAGCCCTGACCTCAATCCTATTGAGCATCTTTGGAAGGAGCTGAAACATGCAGTCTGGAAAAGGCACCCTTCAAACCGGACACAACTGGAGCAGTTTGCTCATGAGGAGTGGGCCAAAATACCTGCTGAGAGGTGCAGATGTCTCATTGACAGTTACAGGAAGCGTTTGATTGCAGTGATTGCCTCAAAAGGTTGCGCAACAAAATATTAAGTTAGGGGTACCATCATTTTTGTCCATGCCTGTTTCATGAGTTTATTTTTTTACATAATTCTGTTGAAGCATGGTTGAAAAACAATGTCTGACTTTCATTGGTTAACATTTATAGAATTTTTATTTATTATTACTTTTGTCAGATTAAAGTTATTTCTGTGACCATTGTGACTTTTTCTTTCATTGACCAAAGGGTACCAACAATTTTGTCCACGTCTGTATATATATATCCATGCGATAGGTAGAGAGATATATATATATATATAGATAGATATATATATATATATATATATATATATATATATATATATATATATATATATATATATATATATATATATATATATATATATATATATATATATATATATATATATATATATATATATATATATATATATATAGATATATATATATATATATATATATATATATATATATATATAATAAAAACTCCAGTATGTCTAATATCTGTTCTACTGTCTTGTGTTTCAGATCGCTCGGAGCGCGTGACCTCCACATACGCCCAGGGAGCCCGACCCAAAGAGAGTCTTTATTCCTCATCCCGTAGGGAAAGTGGCACCTCGTCCAGTCGTCGTCTTTCCTCCGACTTTATTCCGTCTTCACAAAGGCTGGTCTCAGACTACCAGCCCAGTCCTCGTCTCTCGCGGGAATCGTCTCGAAATTCCACCCATCACTCCAGACTTGTTCTCCCTGTCCTCCTATAGCTCATCTCCTTACACGCCTCTGTTTGCACGGGGTTCAAGCCCACCTTTGTCCAGCCCTGCTCCTGTGCCAAACTCCTCCTCCGATGGAGACTCAGACGGCAGAAGCACAACCAGACGACTGTTGTCTCGCTTGTTTTCTAGGCGTTCCAGCCAGGAGTCAAGCTCCGCCTCCGGATCCGGTTCGGCCTCAAGGTCCTTCGACTCTGGACCCGAGGAGGTGGCACCATGCGACCCCCAGGTCCCGAGCAGAGAGCGGGAGAATGCTGAGACAGAGCTGAGGAGCTCTTGGCTGAGCTGGAACCGCTGCAACCCGCTGTTCTCAAGGCGCAGGAGAGAGGGACGAGACGAGAGTGCCCAGATGGATGCCCACTCCTCTCCGCACATCTCTCTTGGCAGTCCTGATGGCAGACGGAAAAATTCCAGCGAAGAAAAAGCGGACGAAGATGAGGAGGAGGAGGAGGATGAAGACGAAGTGTCTGAGGGAGCCGCCGCCGCTCCTCCCAGCAGAGCTTCCGGACTCCCCTCCCTCCTGCAGGATTCTGCACGTATCCCTGCTCGGAACCCTGGGATCACCCGGGTTATGACTAGCCCTCTATTCCGAATGCCACAGAGCGTGATTATAGGACTGGACGCGGCGGTGGATGGGCAGAATCAGGCCGAGGCAGAGAAAGAGAAACCTGCTCCTTCTAGAGATCCAGAGAAGCTCCGGAAGATTCAGGAAAGGTGAGAAATGTTCTTTCAAGTGTATTGCATTTCTCTATACTTTTTGAAAAGCTTAGCGAGTCTGTCAGATTCATTAAAAGCACTGTTCATTTTGCTTCATAGCCTGTTGCTGGAGGACTCCGACGAGGACGAAGGAGATCTTTGCAGGATCTGTCAGATGGGAGAGACTTCGAGCTTCAACCCGCTCATAGAGCCGTGCAGGTGCACAGGTAGCCTGCAGTACGTTCACCAGGAGTGCATCAAGAAGTGGCTCCGCTCCAAGATCCGCTCCGGTCAGTACTACGCATGTCTAGACACACATTTTTATTCTAGCCCCCGCCCCCCCCCCCTTTTTTTTTCTAAACACAAGAATACATCTCTATTTTAAATATCTAAATAAGACTTGTGAATCAAAAATCAGTCAATTCTGGAATTGGAAACTATTATATAATTTATTTTTATAATTTATTATTATATATATTATACCTACTTCTTAATTAATTAAATTAATAAAGAAATCCACTTGGCAATCTGCCGGGACCTCATGTGGTAATCTAGAAATCAGTTTACAAGATGGACTTCAGGAAGCTCTCAAAAGTACGGCTACACGCTATAAAATCTTTGTTTATGTTCTGCGTGATACTATTTTGTGTGTGTGTGTGTGTGACATTTGTGGTTCTGCAGGCTCGACCCTGGAGGCCATCACTACCTGCGAGCTGTGCAAAGAGAAACTCCACCTCAACATTGAGAACTTTGACATTAACGAGCTATACAGGTCTCACGAGCGGGTAAGAGGATGCTCACTTCTCTCCACTGCCATCTTAAAGCTGTACATGCTATAACAAGTGTGTGTGTGTGTGTGTTAGTCGGAGTATGAGTTTATTAGCTGTGGCCTTTATCTGGTGGTGCTGCTGCATCTATGTGAGCAGAGGTTCTCTGATGTTCTCGGGGCGGTCAACGAAGCCGGGGTGAGCACCTTTTCCCGTTACTCCACAGTGCATACTTTTCCCCCCCCCACCCCTTCTTCTAAAATGTTAACCTTTTTTTTTTACCAAACCCAAGTCACGTTCTCCTCCTCTCTCGCTCAGTTTTTCAACTTGGCGAGAACTCTTCATGAACACATGGACAATCTTGAAAGTACGTTTGTTTGATTTTGGTGAACAATTTTCATTTCTTTACTATTCACACACACACACACACACACCTCCGTGCCTCATTACACCTGTTGGTAAGTATAATTTAAACATCAAATTTTTGGAATGGAAAATAATCAGCAGTAGCGGTGCTTTCCGAAAGTTTTTTTTTTTTTCTTTTTATACCACAGCAACTGCTCTATGAAATATACTTTTTATGTTAAGTGTTCCATGTGCAATCATCAGCACAGATGGTCCATTGCTGGAACTATCAGCTATTGACAACAATCCACATTGTTAGTTTTTCCAAGTCCTGGTCCGCTGCCATTATGAACGTGTCCTCTAGGGGCGAATCACTGATAGCACATGCTGTTTATGTAAGATTATATTGGTAAAATTTAACTGAAGTAAATAGTAGCAAAAGTATTGTTTGTTTGTAGTATTGCATTAGTGATTCACCTCTAGAGACCACTCTCATATAGTATAATGGAAAAACTATCTTTATGGATGTTTGCTGATGGTTCCAGAAAATATGGGGGGGATGTAAACTCCCAGTTCTGAAATTTGTTTCCCTGCTTCAACCTGTAAACTCGAGTCTATGAAAACGACGCCAGCGAATTAGAAACAGGATTATATTTAGACATGCATTCAAACATCCTGAATATATTCTCAACCCCCCCCTCCACACACACGTTTATTTGTTTAAAAAATATACTTATTGCTGTATGCAAATTTGCATTTCATTACACAATTTTAATTGAATTTGTTTCATCTTGCTGTCACTCAGACTCCTACACGGAATCTGACGAAGACGATACACAAGACAACAGGCCGTCCATCGACTTTGGTGACCTAGAGGATGAAGAGGAGGAGGAGGAGTTTTAATGGTTACTCGAAACAGTTCCATTTCCTGACGGCCCATTTGCCCGTTGACCAAATGACGGCGTAAAAATACTGTCCACAGCCCTGGATGAGGGCTTTCACAATATGCAGATACACCCATCTCTCAGGGGTGTGTGTGTGTGTGTGTGTGGGTGTGTGTGTGTGTGTGCGTGTGTTGTGTGTGTGGGTGTGTGTGTGTGTGTGTGTGTGTGCGCGTGTGTGTGTGTCACCACTCTTTAGGATTTTTGATTGAGAAATTTCAATGTTTTGCATCTGAGAATTCGCCGAACATGTTACAAAGCTTTACAGAGTGAGATGTGAAGGACTTTGAGATGCATCACTTGCTGTGCGCACTCGCATGCATGCTGAGCGGAATGGGGGCGGGCTGAGGGCGGGGCTTCATTTTAAGCCGGCTAAGTGCGGTCATTTAGCAAGGAAAATGTTAACCTGTGTAGGTGTTTATATAAAGGTGGAGTTTTTGAAATTAATAATCAAAGACGGTTGTTTTTTTTTTTTGTTGTTGTTGTTTAGTTTATACACAACACGGATTTGTTTTAAACCAAGTTCGAAGTAAGTGTGTGAGCTCCTGGTCAGCTGTTCCGTTGTCCATCCGTTGCTTTTCGGGAAAAAAAAAAAGAAAAAGAATCGTTCGTCTTGCTTACACATTTTTCTTGATTATTACAATAAAAAGTTTTGGATGTACGGAGATACATCGCACGCATCCCGCTGCCTTCTTTCAGACCAGTCACACTTTCACAGAAACACCTTCCAACCTGCTTTCACCTTTAGCAACATTCATGTACGTCTCTGATACAATTACATAATGTGATGTTTATCTCTGTGAGGAAGTCCATATATGGGTAACAATTTGTCTTTTTTGAGATGTTTAAAAGCACAAAAAAAATTATATATAATTACAAACAATTTGTGCACCTCTGGTCTATCCATGCTGCATATAATGAGATTTTTCAGAAAGTATTTGTATTCAGCAAGAACAGTACTGATGGTGAAGTAACTCGAGTTTTGTTGTTCATCAAAGTTTTTGTTTGTTTGTGTGAGCTGTGTGCTTGGAATTCTCAAATTCCTGCACCTAGTGTTATGATACTTTGATACGGTGCGTAGATTAGATGCATCATGTCATCAATACCAAATTGATACTATGGCAAAATAAAAATAAAACAAATGACAAAAAAAAAATCAAATGATGGAACTTTGGGTGTGTTACTAATAAATAAAAGCAATGTTTGATGTCTGAAGCAAAACTTTTAAAATAAAATAAATATAAAATATGTATTGTACTTTATTTTTTACAGTTGGAAGTTGGAGTGAATTCTTGAGGGGACAACAGTGTTCACCCCCTACAATTAAATACTCGGAACTAAGGCCATTATGTTTTTAGTGTTGTGATGTTTCGAGTACCGCGGTATATCGTGCAGCATTATCTCGACTTCAAGGTCAGGGTTTTTTTTTTTTAGATTGCTTTTCACACAGACCAGCCCCCCATCTTTCTTCTGGGCTCTTGTCTTCTTGTCCTGTCCTCTGTGCCTTTACCTCCCCCCTTATATGAGGAAAGAGGACACGTTGCATATTTGGGGTAATTTTTGGGCTTCTTGTTTGGTGGGAATTACACTCTGGGCTGAAGGCCTCCCAAAAACCCAGGCACATCAAATATCTCCAATGTGTATATGACATATTGGAGAGATTTGATCTGTTTTTTGGCGAGAGTAGAAGGAAACATATTGTAGCCATGAACTGAAGTTATAGTCGCTTCAGCCTCATCAGTATCATGATCATGTGATGCCTAAACTCTCGCTGAGCTCGAGCCCATATATCCGGCAACCCCACCCCGTCTCGCCTCGTGATTGGCCAAAAGATGGCGCGATGACGTAACGCTGGAGGACCACAGTGACGCGCCGCATCCGCGCATCTTCAACGCGCCGTGGACGTTATGCTCTGCGCCACGACGTGACCGGGAAGAGGGAGAGGGGGAGGGAGGAGAGGAAGAACAGTGCTAGAGAAAAAACATCCTCACAACAACATCATCATCATCGGGAGCACCAAACAAGAGAAAGAAAACGTGGCGCTGGAGGAGGAATCAGTGATGTCTCTCTCGCCATGCCGCATCCCGCCGCCTTCCTGCTGCCGCTGCCGCTGCTGCTGCTGTCCGTCGCGCTCAACGAGGCCGCGGAGCTGAAGGGTCTCGAACACAATGCAGAGACGCCTTCACGCAAAGGACGCCGGGAGGAGACTGCGACCGCACCTGCGGGTAACAATAACATCCTTGCTCATCGTGTTGATCCTCACACCCTCATCACCCTCACCTTTCCAGCGGCCTGGTTCTTTCGTGTTCTTGTCCTTCTTTTCATACACGCTCGCCTTATCGCATTATCAAATACAAAATCTGCTTTGTCAATTCGAATCAGGAAACAAAAGCATGTGAATAAATCCCCGGTGTTCTCATGCTTATAAAAGAACTCGGTGTGTTACCCGTTTCAGGTCTGCTCCATTAATCATGTTACATCCGTCTCTCTCTTTTTTATTATTCACAGCTCCACACCTTTTCTTGTGTTAGCTCAGAAAATGAAGGGAGCTTAATTATAGTATTGTCATAAAAACTTTGTATAAAAATATATTTTTGTAAAGTACACATTTGATTGTTGCTCTAAAATCATGTGATATGATCGTGGTTTAATTGTTTTTCTAGAAAATGTGTAAAATACACACACACACACACACACACACACACACACACACACACACACACACACACACACACACACACACACACACACAGAGATAATTGCTACCCCAGAGCCATTAGGGTCCTTATATTTACTCCATTTACATTTACACCATTTGTTAGACGTCCTTATCCAGAGCGACTTACAACTGAGCAATTGAGGGTTAAGGGCCTTGCTCGAGGGCTCACTAGTGGCAGCTTGGTGTGGTGGTGTGGTTTGAACCATAGTAAAAGTGTTAGCCTCTGGACTGGAAGACCACAGGTTCAAACCCCACGTGATCTTCCGGTCCAGAGGCTAACACTTTTCCTGGTGTTAGTCTCAAGCCCGTATAAATAAGGAGCGTTGCGTTAGTAAGGACATCCAGAGTAAAACACTGCTGCTGTTGCTAGGGTGGTACCCTGAAGGCTACAATTTCAGACCTTTATAACTTGTTTTGGGACAATAATTGTACCATAAGGACCTATTGTGTACCATTAAAGGTACCATTCCATTTTGTGTTCCCCTAGGAACAAAAGAGTACCTCTGCTGTACTGACAGTGCATGTGCCAAAACCAAATATGCAGATCATCTGTTGTGGTGACTCCTAACGAGAGCAGCTGAAAGAGGTGATGATATACGTTGCATAACAAATAAATCGAAGTTATGAAGAACAAATCTTAATTAGGGATGCAAAACTTATCAAGGTTAACTTAATATGACCAATTTGGGGACTTTTGTGGCAAGAAAAATCTTTTTTTTTTAATTATTTTGTTATTTTCAAGAGTGTGGTGTTTACCCTTTAAGAGAAAACAAAGGAAATGTTGTATGTATAGCTGCTGTAACCCAAGTAATAAGAGGAATGATAGCTCAATTCGCATATGAAACTTGTGACATAGTGCTTAAGGCATTGGACTTGTAGCATCGCTGCCACTGCTACAAGGCTTATAACCATCATCTGCTCGGTTGTAAGTTGCTCTGCATAAGGGCATCTGATCAATGCAATATTTAAATGTACTCATTTTTGGTTATTCTGGGATTTGAAATCACAGCCATCTGATCATTGACTTATGATCTAAGCTTTCATTTTCCTATGATTATTTTCCAAATTATGCATGTTATGTGTTCCTTATATAAAAGACTTTTCAGTCCAGCAATAGTGATTTTATATATCTGAAACTGCATATTTTTGCTAACGCTGATGCAACACTTTCACTCAGCCTGAAGAGATGTAGTTTAGATATTTTTAAAATAATTGGATTTACTGACAGTATGGATTGAAATCATATCTAGTGTACTGTGTTTTAATCGATAATTAATTTCTTTTGTTGTAAAAGAGCGCCATCCAGACTCACAGTTTCAACAGTAAATGAAGGTACAAGATATAATTCCTGGATGTTGATTTGGCTGTGGATTGCACCCAGTTGGCACTTTGATCTATTTTTAAGTGTCTCTGGTGGAGATGTGCGTCTCTTTCTCATTATTATTTTATGGCTTTGAGAAGGTTAAAGCAGAATACTGGGCACCATTTATAAAAAACAGACAATGGCAAATAACCAAAAAATACTCAAACCTTTTGTATTTCCTTCTTTTTAATTCCACTTTAAGAGACAAACAGCGCGTAGGTTTGATCTGCAAGTAAAATCATCCCTATGGTTCTCCTCTAGAGCTGTTTTCGTCTCTGACACTGAAGGTGTGGGTAAAGGACGTGTCCAGTCAGCGGTACCTGAGCGGAGCCGTGGTCCGGGTGTTCGTTAATGGGTCTCTGCTGAGGTTCAGCCACACTGAGGAGAATGGAGAAGTTCTACTGACCATACCCTACCAGCTGGGGGTCACCCTTTCTCTGGTGGCCAGTATGGAGGCTTATGTTCCTACTCAGCTGCCCTGGAAGACCACCAAGATGCCCAGTGAGTATTTCACGTCCTTCCAAATCACCTGGACTTTCAGAAAGTCTTCTCACTGAAGGAAAATGATTTGCCCTGGCGTTGTTGAATCCTGTATTGATTGGTCAAAAGGTCTTGTTGACCTTTTAGCTATAAACTTTAACCACGCATGAGTTTTGTGCTTTAAAAGAAAGTAAATGATATCAGTAGAACCAGTAATATCATTTGGAATACTGTGATGGTTGATGAAGTGACCTGATGAAGTTTTCCCATGTTATCTTTCAGTATTTTCGTCCGTAACGATGTCCCTGATCCCACAAACCCAAGGCAACATCTGGCTCTTCGAAGACACTGTGCTTATAACTCGAAAAACATCCGGTGAGTCCGGATTTATTTATTTAACATAAGGGGGGGGGGGGTTCTCCTCTAACCAACAAGCTAGTTCAAATTACAGTAGTAATTTTAATATTTAAACATACAAAAAATATAATTCCAAGTTGTGGGTGCATTGTGCAAAAATACAACAATGCCAAACACATGGCTCGTAGAAGGATGACTATTAGAACTGTTCACAATATATTCTTTGCATTGTTGTGCAATGCCTCAAAAGAACCTTAAACCTTTGATTATTATGCAGATGTATCATCACAGCCTATCATCCAGTTTCCCAAGAGCTTCCTTTTGCTCCCAGACAACGCCACCATCTCGGGTGTGACGGCTTATCTGACAGTTATGGCTCCTCCTCCAGAGAAGGACAGTCATTTCTGTACCATGGGTGCCTTTGACAGCAAAGGAGGTACGAATCCTGCATTGTGAAATCCTGTTAATGAACATTCTTATGATATTCAGAGTTCAGGCCAAATATGTGTTATGACATAGTCTTTCATTAGCTGGGAAAAGTGTCTTTTGATAGGCCGGGTATTCAAAGTAAATGACACAGTTCTGTTAGCCAGTGGTATTTATAATGAACATTTGAATAATTGCAGAAGTTTCAGGATACAGAAGCGTAAAACTGAGTCCTGTGGCACTGCTGAGTGCTCAACTGCTGTCCAATGGGAAAGAGATCAGCATTAAAGGACCAGTTCAGCTTACTGTACCTTTAACATATCAGACCCATCTCCGAGCTTCTGATTCCCTGCCTGCTTGGACCTTTGACATGGCCACAGGTTGGTGAAGAGCATTCAGATAATAATACAAATAGCTGTAAACTTGCCTTCATTACGAACTAATTTCAATTAAACATAATCATTATTTTGATCCAGGTACGTGGGTGAATAAGGGTATCGGTTCAGTCAGGACAGAAAGAAATGGTCTTGTTTGGATGTATGTGGCGCCTCACCTGGGCCACTGGATCGCAGCACCATCTCAAACATCAAATGGTATGAAAACTGTTATGTGTTCCGGGATGGAAAACTTATCCAGGGTTATCCAGCACAACATATGCAGTGTCTGTAAAAAACAACCGGATTCTTTGCTACTCTGGAGCACATTTTCATGATATTCGGTTAATTATCACTGGGAGGTTATAGCTTAGTGGTAAGGTGTTGGCCTCTGGACCAGAAGATCACAGGTTCAAACCCCACAACCACCAAGCTACCACTAGTGGGCCCTTGACAGGCCCTTAACCCTCAATTGCTCAGTTGTAAGTCGCTCTGGATAAGGGCGTCTGCCAAATGCCGCAAATGTAAATGTAAATTTAAACTTGTGTACGATTTTCAGTATCAGTTTTTTAAAATTATTTAAGTAAAATATACAAGGAGTATCAAAATGTTACTAGACTAATGGTGTAAATGGCTATTCTGACCATGTGTAATCCCATGCCTGCAATTTCACCACGTTTGAAGAATGTTGAGCATCAATGGAAGATCACGTTAGATAAGGAAGTTCTTTAACGAACACAATCCTCAAAAAGGTTGAAACCTTTCAGATACTTGTGCATGATGATCATTGGAGAACAATCCACATGATCTCACTAACTTGCCAGATTTGGCTCCTATAGACTTCACCTTCTTCCTGAAGATGAAGATACAAGGATGCCACTTTGACACCTTTGCAGAGATCCAAGCACTGATTGTTGCTGGTGCTTTAAAAAGTAGACTTCCAGGCCACACTCAAGAAGGTGCCAGTGGGAAATAAAGTAACTTCTTGCAAACAAAGCAAGTCTCAAAATTTTGATATAGGGCTGTTGCTATCCATTATTTTAGTAATCGAGTATTCTAAAGATTATTCCATCGATTAATCATGTAAGTGGAAAAAATACTTTTTCTTTGTTAAAGAGCAATAAAAATGAGAGAACGAGTGAACAAGTAATTGATTTTATTGATGAAACTGCAGGGGCACGGTGGCGTAGTGGTTAGCACGTTCGCCTCTCACACCGCCAGGATCCGGGTTCGATTCCCGTCTCGGGAATGTGTGTGTGGAGTTGGCATGTGTTTGCATGTTCTCCCCGTGCCTCAGGGGGTTTTTCTCCGGGTTCTCCGGTTTCCCCCGGTAGGCACCTTGGAAAATTGATTGGCACCTTGGAAAATTGTCCCTAGTGTATGAATGTGTGTGTGTGTGTGTGTGTGTGTGTGTGCCCTGCGATGGGTTGGCATTCCTGGCACAGGCTCCCCGTGACCCGAGGAAGATCGGATAAAGCGGTAGAAGATGAATGAATGAATGATGAATGATGAAACTGCATAGAAGTATATTAGTGACGATTAAACCCATTTAGTGGTGTCCATGTAGAGTAAATCATTGGAAAGTACTTGTTTAATTAAGCTCATTATTATTCTCACTCACTCATGTATTTATTATATTAAATATTGTACAGTATAAGTGATGTGGTATTCCTGTCCCCAGAAAAGCTACTTTAAATTTTACACAGACTAAATCCGTGTATTTAAAAAACGTGCTCCACTGCCTGCCGTACACACCACTGTGAAGGGACATTCCTGACTCATATGGATCACGACACGACACACACGTGACCTGCAGACTTGTAATATATATATATATATATATATATATATATATATATATATATATATATATATATATATATATATATATATATATTTAATAATTGAATGAAAGTCTTTTTTCCTGCCGATATTACTTTTTAAGTCATTTCGCAATTACACTGGGCAAGTCATGAAGGCGAGTAATAAGCAGGTAGCGGAGGAGCACTGATTTGAGATTCAAAACCCATAATGTGATTCATGAGTTTTGTTTAGTTCCGTAGCAATAAATAAAACTAAAATTATACAAAATATTCCTACACTTTGTCACTATGCAGCCTCCACTAGCACTCCACAGCACTCTTTTTAAGCGGCTGATGCATCAGTAATAAGGTCTGTGGGAAATGCAGGTGCTCCGTGTTTAGACTCATTAAGGCACATAGATTTTTTCAATCGGATTACTTGAGGAATTGTTACAGCCCTGCTTTGATACCACCTTGTATTTTGTATCATCTACATGGGTGTATTTTATTTTTTTTGTATTCTTAAACCATGAGGTACCAAATTTCATAAAGTTAATGTGAAAAAGGCCTGAAACGTAACCGGATTTCTCTTTGTGAAAATCTAGGTTACATTGGGACACACAACTTCAATGGATTTCATCTCATACCATACATACCTCCTTGTGAGCATCTTGGGCGGCACTCTTGTGATCATCATTGGATTATTATCTGTGATTTTATGTCACTGCAGGTAAGCACTCTGAATGGTCACATTATTATTTGAGAACTGAATATTTCTGGACCTTTTATATATATATATATCTATATATATATATATATATATATATATATATATATATATATATATATATATATATCATTATATATATATATATATATATATATATATATATATATATATATATATATATATAATTATAATTATTATTTTTTTTTATTTATTTATTTTTTTTATTCCCCAAATGCTTTACAGACAGTTGAGCCATGAGACTGAAAGAAAAAGATGGAACGTCACCAGACTGTCAATAATTAAGAAAGACCAGACCGACATCTACCAGCTCTGATGAAGTCCATGAGCCCTTATACAACAACGGGGACCATAATGGAGACAGATCTTACTCAATGATTGCGAGAGGAGCAGGAGTATCTGCATCTCCTCGACATCAAGCCAACTACAATATCTATGTTGACAATGTCTGCCGACCAGCAGGAAACTTGTATGAGAACATTGGAACTGCAGGCCTGGAGAACCTCCGAGTTACAGTACCAAACTTGTATGTGAACAGCGATGAAGTAGCAAAACTTCGAGAGATAAGGGAAAAGAGCATCTCACGACAAGCCCCTGGAGATAATTCGGCATATCGAGACAAGCTGTTCCATATCTACAACCAGCCTGTGGCCATTGTCCAAGCTCCGGAAAATTTTGCCCAGGGACAGGCTGATTCCACTGCAAACCGATGTGCCACCTTTCCCCGGAATGGCATGGAGCATGGAGCACAGACTGAGCGAAACCTGAAAGACAGTTTCACCCAAACACTGCCAAAAGTCACACAACAAGACAATGTACAACCCGCTCTAGAAGGCCCACAGAACTCCACTGCCAACCCGGGAATCTGGGGCCGCTATAGCCACTTGCTTGAGTCTGTCTCTGTCCCGGGGACTCTGAATGAAGCAGCTGGAATGGGTCCTTTTCATGGTGAGCTACAGGGAATCTCTGAGCAGACCCTGCTGGAGCTTTCCAAGGTCAAGCCTTCTCCCCTGCCTCCTCGGGCATGGTTCGTGTCTTTGGATGGTAAACCAGCAGCGCAAGTGCGCCACTCTGTAATCGAACTCCAAGGGAGGCACCGGCCCTGGTAGCAGCAACGACACCAGCTTGGATTCTGGGGTGGACATGAACGAGCTCCAGCAGCTAGTGAGAAAGAGTGATCAGGAAGGCCCCTCGATCTCCAACATGCCCAAAGTAGCAAGGGGTCGAGGAAACGAGGAACAGGACTTGAGCAGTAGTGAAATCGGAAGTCCTGAAGATACATCCTCTGGGGAACACGTTGCAGTGCAGCAGTGCCAGCCATCCCTAACATACCTGAGGATCAAGACGCTGGAGACACCTCCAGTGAGTCCAGATCCACTCCACCGCCCAGGAGACTGCGCAAGATGCGGGACAAAAGGCCTGATAAGAAAACGACTCGGCACATCAGGGAAGAAAGGGCGCAAACAAAACGCTAGTTTAATTTCCTCTATGTGGTGAGTGTCTGACAAAAATTTCTGGGTTTCATTGACCTGCCTTATTGTACTGTTATGGGGAGGGATGCCACACAAAGATGACCTGTCTTTACCAGTAGCTTTCTAAAAGTGATTATCTGTAATGTTTCCCACTTTTGCTCATCCGGCTATTGCCCATCCATGACACCGGTGCCTGTTGCTCATACAAAAGATCTTCACATTTCATGTTTTGTACAAAGACTTACGTTTACTGGAGTGCATTGCATTGCAATACCATAAATTCATTTTCCTTTTTTTTTCACTGTGAGCACAATGCCTGTACCTACAAAGCAATTTTTGATCAGATAACCAGTTTTGAATACACAATTAGGGATCTTTGGGACAGGAGGACAGTTACAGATAATGCTTTGCTTGAGGTCAGATTCCTTTTGTTTTTAAATTCAGGTGTAGATATATGAAGTAAGCAAGAACTGCCACTAGAGTGCCAATAGCAGTAACCTACAGAATTCTGTACATCTGGGAAGATAATGAATGAAAAAATAAGAAATGTTGCAAAACAAGAAGGAATGTGTATCAGTATATATAACCTAACTTTTTTCTGTCATTTAGGGAAAAAAATATCGATATTTTAAAAAAAACGACCTATAAGGACATTTATTTGTCTTGCACTTAAAAGTTCCTCATTTTTGCATGCTGTTTCTTCTACTTTCTTTTACCTTCAGATTTTATGTTTGAGAATGTAGCAAAAAAAAAAAATAAACAATGAACTCTGCATTATTTTATAGCCATACTCTATATCCCAAATAAACCCATGTGGATTTACAAACCAAAATAAATAAAGTGTTTTTTAACAATTAGGTTCTTGCCAAGTAGCAAATGGTTTGATGGAAGGATGAATTTTGACCTTATGCTGATAAAAAATTGCTGTATGACAAAAAGATTTTCCCATTTGTAGATAGCATCACATCCATTTTTCATATTGTGATTTGTATCATTTCTGTAAATTGTCACTCACCACTTTCAATGCGGAACTCTTGAATGCTTTTGATGACCAGTTTGTGATTTGCAGTTTTTGTGCACATCAATAAAAAGAACTAGCCAGTGTTCGATGTAACGGCTTTTATGGTTCATTCAAACTGCAATTCTAAATATAGAAATTGTTTCCTGGTTGTAAGTCAGGATTGCTTTGATAGCTCAGCTGTTTGCACAAATAAACCTTCACCATCACTGTCATCTGTCTGCATGGCTCTGATCTGCCCATGAGGAAGGCTCGGTTCAGATTCCCCAGACCTCACATTCTCCTGACCACAGGAAACAAGGACATGCTGGGATTGGACGATGTTGCAGTCACTTTCAAGTTCTTCGTCAAGACTGTTGCTTGAAGGTTGACTGGAATTCTGGCTTGAATTTTGTGTGCTGCTGACACAGGGGGTCTCTGTGTCCTGGACTACGGATTCTTGAGAAACAGGAGCTGTTTCACATCTGTCAGATCCACCTATGCTGGATATGAACAGCTGACCATTGATGTGGGCATTGCTTGGAGAAAGTGTTGTGCTTTTTGCCCTGTTGTCAATACCCCTCCATCTGAGTGGGTTGTAGACGACATGACAGTCCACGGGGCAGCAGTTGGACTGTTGTAACCATGTCTTAATGCAGCTGAAATGAAACTGTAGAACCAGGACGAGAAAGGAAATCAGGATTTGGGTACAGATTCTAAATTCTTTCCCCCAAAACTTTTCACACAAATCTAAAACTACACACTGGAATTGTTTACTTTCTTTTTTTATTTCCAAGTTATTTTTTATTGAAAAATTCAACATGTATAGATACAAAAATAAAGACATAAAAATTCTAATTTTCCATTTTCCACATAACAAGAAAATAAACAGTAATATAAAACCCACTGTCCTCCACATCGGGATAGATCTTAGTCTGTTTGGATTTGGAAAGATGAATTCTATGCAAAACCTTAAAGTGAATAAGGGATTTGTTACCTTGTGATGACAGGGGAGAGTTTTAACCAATTGGTCCAAGCGGAAACTCTGAAGGCAAAGGCGACACTGTATTCCTGGTTGCAGAAGTTTGGATCTATGGCTAACCATTGTCACTGGGAGGTGCCTGAAGACATCACATGGAACCACATCTTCCACAACACCAATATCAATTCTGCAACACCAGAAAGGGGGATTCCTGAAAATACCTTTTAATCAATGAGAATTGATTCTGCAATATTAACCCACTTACTTAAAGCAACTCTCTTCATTTTCGGTCGCACTCGGCTTTGTTTCCTCCATTAAAGTCCAAGATTGATTTCTCTTCTGCAAAAACATATTGGACATTTGGTTTGAAAAGATGGCTAATAGTATGGCGAAAATTCATTTATAGGCCAAATAGCGATATGAAAACTCACCGTTCTCATGGCAAAGCTGTGTTTAGAATGATGCCTGATTTTAAAGCAGTTCTCACACAGGTGGTAATAAGGACACACAGTGCACCTACAAGCATGAACACCAGTATCATTATGTTACATAGAAATGTATATAAAATATATATTAAAATATATTTTATATAAAATATATTTTAAAAATAACTTTTCTTATGTACATTACAGCACAGTGCAATTCTCTTCTGTGTATAGCTTGGTCAGAAGCTGGGTTCAGCCGTGATAAAACAACCCTGGAGCACACAGGGTTAAGAGCCTTGCACAAAGGCCACAGCCAAGCGCTTTTAATTGAGTGGAATGCTTATTTAATTAGAATTATTTAGTGGAAAAGAGATGTTACTGTCTGACAATAGGTAGTAGAAACAATTTGGCCAATCAGATGTGAGAGTTCAACAGTGTATTTTCAAAAACTGTAAAAACTGACCCTTTCAAAATCACCAGATTTCTGTTTCACATCAACATGATTTATATTATGTTAGTATGATCTCTATTTTAAATAAATAAATAAATACATGAAATTAGCAGATATCATGAAAAATATCTAAGCTGCTTAATGATGGAAGATTTCACCTACTTGAAACATTTTCCAAAAATTGGGTAGATTCTGCACTTGTTGCATGAGATCCCTAGGTGGTGCTCCAGTCTTGCTTTCTCTGAAGGGGTACACATACTCTTTGTGTTTTTCACCTGAATTAAAAGCCACACAGAATACACCTGGTCATTTTGCACCTTTTTGTGCAGCTGAGTGCTACACACTAGATGATCGACTGATTTTATGTCAACCTCCATGTAATATAATGCTGAACTCTATAAAAAAAGTACTGAATCATTAAAATATGCTAATGGAATATGAACATATTCATTAATAAATATAAAAAGACAATTACTTAATATAAATTTTGTACAGTTTATAAATTATTATTAAAAAAAGGCACGTAGTATAATTGATTAGCCTCTAAAGGCGCTCTCGTAATGACAGCACACTTTTTGACAATTATAGGTGACGATTGACCAACAAAAAGGTCAACCTCTTCTACATTATTTTAAGCTTGTACTACCACTTCCTGCAGCATATAGCGTGTGGTGAAGCTGCCCCGGCACATCGGACACTTCACCATGTCTTTTTTGAATTCCCTCTGATACTGGGCTGACATTTGTATGCAGGAGATGTGAAAGTTTTTTCCACATCCAAACCTTGAGAGTGGAAAAATCTGGCATGATTCACTGAGATTTACAATGAGAAAATAACATTATATATTTCATACTACATTTTTAAGTTGGGGTCTAAAATCAATAAGGACTTGGGAAGAACCTGCAATGTGTCACTAAACGTCTTTCATTCTGAAGAAACACTTCTTGACAGACGGGACAGATGTCATCATCCATTATGGCTTTCTGCCGGATTGTACCATCCTCTTTGCCATTAGAGCTGAGCTCTGTAGGGTCTGATCGGTTCCTCTTCTTCCTGTAATCTAACACCTCAAGGATCTGTCCCTCCCTAAGCCCGATCTGGAAACAGTCTAAACAAAAGTTGACGTAAGAGAGGAATTATGAATTCAGTTTGGGTTTTTAAAGAAAAAAAAGATGAGCCACTAAATGGAGCAAACTCACATTCATGATATCTTGGGAGACGAAATTTGTGAATCAAGAGCCTGCAATCATAAATCGATTAATGAGCGCCATAAATGTGATTTACATAATACAGTAGAACTATGTTGTACAAGTAACTAACAGTACAAGCAACCCATTGTACGAGCAGGTTAGTGAGGGACATTACACATCGTTGGATGAGCAAAGATCAGCGTCCCGCAGGAATCTTAATGACCCAGCATTCCCCTCACAAGAGCCGGCGAACTTTGAAACAACTCCAGAAATCGATTTTTTGGGAGATTCATCATCCTGCTCCCGATGACTTCTTAATCCGCCCTGTCTTCCGCCTCTCTAAATCACGAGCAGCGCTAACACCCAAGGTAAGTACGAACACCCACAATGTTTGTATTTATTTTAATATGATTTCAATTTTTTTATTAAATATAATAATCTGTTCTTATTAGTTGAACTTATTAATTAAGTAACAATAAATTGGTATTTTATGGAAATTAGTCGGAACAGATTAATCGCTTTTATACTTATGGGGAAATTCATTCCGTTGGATGAGTATTCTGTTCCACGAGCGAGTCAGATTATTAAATACAAGATAGTAGGATGAGCTGTGTCATTTTTAAACTTCGTTGGATTCTCATAATTTTAATTGATTTAAATTCTTTGCTTTGATGTTGCAAAACAAGAAAAAAGTGTGGACAGACATTTTTGAGAGACATGTAGATTTTCCTTTTGTTTCTATGCAACAAACTCGGTTGTGTATTCAGTTCCATTTATTTTCCACTTTATTTCCATTGAAAAAATCTTCTTTAACGTGAAGAACAGCTTTACACACTCTCAGCATCCAGACAGTTTGTTCCTACAAACCTTTGGATTGAAACAATTTGCTGTTTCTTTTGTAAAAGCCTAAAGATGTTCTTCACTACAGATTTCTACAAGGTCAAAAGCAGTTCAGTAGGATTGAGGTGCGCTGGCTGGGCAGCTTATTCCATGTTAGATAAGACTCCAGATGACTGTTTGCTCTTTAAATAACATTTACAGAGCTCAGATGTATGTTTTGGTTCCAATCAGATGCAGTCCAGACAGTTTTAAAATATGGAATGGTTGCCATGTTGGTTACTTTCACATCCAAGAAGCTTCCAAAACAACCCCAAACCTGCCTTAGACAATTAGACTCAGTCGCTGTCCAATTCTTGTGTTTTACCTTTTATGTATCCAGTCTTTTTACAGGCGCTGTATATAACATTGCATACGACAGCAAGAATAAGATTTTCGGTCTGTTTTTTATGTTCAAAAACTCAATTTGTGCTTCGAATTGGTGGATTTGTCACTATTAACCAAGTGCAAAGGTTAGAACAATTTTATTACAAAATGTAGAAAACTGTTTTTGAACAAGGCCACACAAATGCTAAAGTAATGCAATTTGTGTGTTTAATGTATTAATCGCAAAAACCATATAAGATTACTAATAGATCAAATAGCTCCCCACATTTATATCTTCTCACTTCTAGTCGAATGACAGTAAGATTATTTGCATTTTGTTTTAATATGTAATTCTCTCATCACTGCTACACGTCATACACATGTTACTCATCATCTTCTACCGCTTTATCCGATCTTCCCTCGGGTCACAGGGAGCCTGTGCCTATCTCAGGCGTCTATGGGCATTAAGGCAGGATACACCCTGGATGGAATGTCAACCCATCGCAGGACACACACACACACATTTATACACACATTCATACACTAGAGACAATTTTCCAAGGTGCCAATCAACCTACCGTGCATGTTTTAGGACCTGGAGGAAACCGGAGAACCCGGAGAAAAACCCCCTGAGGCACGGGGAGAACATGCAAACTTCACACACACATGACCGAGACGGGAATCGAACCCGGACCCTGGTGGTGTGAGGCGAACGTGCTAACCACTAAGCCACCGTGCCCCTCATGTTACTCTCATATATATTTCAATAATTCTGATGGTAAGAGTGCAGATAGCATCGGACAATCCAAAAGTTGTGAGTTTCAAATCCCAGCCAGACTATGCTGCCACTCCTGGGCTCCTGAGCTAGGCCCTTAACTGCTCAGCTGTACGAGATAAACATTTGTCTAACAAATCCCGTAAATGTTCATGTAGCTCAAACGTTTTTGTAGTACGCTATATCCGGCAGCAAGGAAATGAAAACATCAACAACATTAACAACGTCTGCATTATCTAGACCAAATTTCAGAAGAATGACATGGAATGAAACTGGTTCGCAACCCAACTCTTTTCCTGCTGAACCAACGGTACTCAAATACGACTGGGTGCAAGTATTTACCAGCAGATGTGTTTGCAGAGGTCCTTCTCTTTCTGGAAACTTTCACAACTGCAGGTGTGAGGATCACCCAGGAACACCTAAGAAGAACCATGACAAAAAAAATATGCCAAACCTGACACATACAAACAGTGACAATAGAAATGGTGGATAAGAACTTACTTTGCAGTAACTGTTTTGTATATTGTCTGTAAGAATGAACCCCGTGGGCCCTAATCGTTTCAGAATGATGATGGTCGAGGTGAGGGATTCTTCTTGGTGGCGGATCACAGCTTCGGTAGCTGTTGTTCTCCAAGTCCATGTCCTGAACATGAGTCCAAGTACTTACAAACTAACACCTATTATAGTTTCCTAAAATCCTACAATAAAATAAACAAGGAGATTGAGTTTTTCCCTCTTGCACGGTAAGCACGATAATAACATGCATACGTGCCTCGCTAAGACGTATGTAGCCACAAGGTGGCGACACCAGCCTGTACCTGTCATTGGATTCGATCAAGGCAGGCTTTGAAGTCTCACCAATTTAAACCAGTTCACTTACTGTGTTTCTTACGTATTATAGGCGACCTGGATTCGACAAAGCATGGGATTTGGAAGAGAAAGAGCAGATAATTCTTGTTCCTGAAGCCAGTAGCGCGAACGCTCCCAAGTTTCACATTACTAAATCAGTAAATACTGGTCACGAGGTATCGTGTAGATTTAGAGACCTTTCTTAGAGCGAGATTAGGAGAAAATTAAGTCTTGATCACGATGGTATGCTCATCTTCAAATTAGCCAAAAAAAAGTCCACCGGAAATGTTTTCTCTTCTCTTTCGAGTGATTAAGCTACAGCTTCATAACATGTATTTTACGTTGAACACGCGCGCGAGTGTGTGTGTGTGTGTGTGTGTGTGTGTGTGTGTGTGTGTGTGTGTAACTTCTCTCACCCCGTGTAGTGCACTCTTAAGAAGCTTTGTAGTTTAGTTCACAGTTGCCAAACAATTTACTGAACTGCTTATATCCGGATCGATTTACTACAAGGTGCAAAGTGGCCTTGTGACGTCACCACCCCGCCATATCTGATTCGTATAAACATATCTGAATTTTTAAATGAGACCCCTGCATGATTATTTGTTTGAAAGAAATATATTCTATATTAGCTACATTATTAGTCTGAATAGAATATATGTATGTGTATATATATATATATATATATATATATATATATATATATATATATATATATAGAGAGAGAGAGAGAGAGAGAGAGAGAGAGAGAGAGAGAGAGAGAAGAGATTCGGATGTGTATGTATGTGTATTTGACAAGTAAATAAAATCTGAATAACACTATCTATCTATCTATCTATCTATCTATCTATCTATCTATCTATCTATCTATCTATCTATCATATATATATATATATATATATATATATACAATGTGTTCCTCATTATTATGTAAGTGTAGTTTTTTGTGCTTTTCTTAAATAATCTATGAAAATTAGAGTTCTCATAGTTTTCAAGTCGTCAATGTCTGTGGGGAGTCTGTGCCTATCTCAGGCATCTATGGGCATTGAGGCAGGATACACCCTGGATGGAATGCCAACCCATCGCAGGACACACACACACACATTCCCGGAGAAAAAAACCCTGAGGCACGGGGAGAACATGCAAATTCCACAAACGTGGCCGAGACGGGAATCGAGCCCGGACCCTGGCAATGTGAGGCGAACGTGTTAACCATTAAGCCACTGTGCCGCTCAAATAATTTAATATTTTTTATTTATTTAAAATTGGAAATTATTCTTTTGATATGCCTTCTCAGGGCTATTTTCATCACTACAGTCACCACAGTCACCACTGGCTCATTCATTATGTATAAACATATAATGAACAAACATATACATTATACATTATAGACTCTTTAACGTTACTTTTAGACAATATCCACTATTAAAGTAAACCTTGATTGAATTTAATGGAATGTACAAAAATAAAGAAGAAGAGAGTGGTCGCTCACTGTCTAGGAAGAAAAAAGATTGTTTCTAGATTGGTTCAGTATAAACCAAGAACCATATTGCATGTTCTGGCAGCATCTGCTTCTACACACTGTTTCTCAGTTGCAGTGGGAGGTCACATTGCGGACGATGAGGGAACCACTATAAAACGAGGCATGAGACACACAGACACATTTGCGTCAGCGCCAGTGAAGCAAACGTGAAACATCGCCTGCATTGACCAACACGATTACACACCAGCGCTGTCTAGAGACTGGGTTACGTTACAGAATCACTCAGAATGTACTCCTGGTCATCTGCTTTAGCCCCAAACACACCATCCCGGCCTGGCAACGAACAAATTACTCCATTACATTTATTACGGGGATTACCAACATGTCCACATGTGAATATCGCTTAATTTTCAGAGCTAAACAGACCAGAGACATTTATTTAGTTACTGTACCTCAGTATTCTTAAATTACATCACAGAAGGTGCATCATAAAATATGCAGACTTTTTGTGCAATAAAATGAACCTGTATAATCATAAAGCATCCTTTTAGCATCTGAGCCACATATCTGAACCCTGATAGGCATGATCATTAGAAGCAAACCTGCACTGTAACTTGTACTTTAACCTAGTGATTAGCATTAGCACAGCCAGTCAGATTTCTGGACATTGCAGATTCAATTCAATTTTCAAATTCAAATTTTATTTGTCACATACACATTCATACAGTCAGCCAGTGGTTGACTCCCTCAGAGACCACCACAGGGACCCACTTCACCACTTACATCCTCACTGCTGCTGAGGATGGTTTCCCACGAACATATATGAGGCATATCTAACTTTAGATAGTTCATTCAAGAACCATATAGCAGGACCACAATCCATTTTTATGAGTTTTACACTCATGTCCATTAACCAATAACCATAACAATGAATTATAATGAATTGATATCTGGTATCACCCAGATAAGTTTTCTTCCTCATACTTTTAGAAAGGTTTTTTTTCTCTCACCTTGACACTGTCAAGTTAGGGATAAACATATAAATGATAAACGTTTTATAATGATAATAAATAAATAAATAAATATATTAATAAATGATAATAATCAATTAATAACGGATTTATAATGTAAAAAAATCCTCTCTTTAATCCATCTACACTGCAAAAAAATGCCCTCCTTGAAACAAGCCAGATTCACTTATATCTAGTTACAATAAACAAAAATCAAACAAAAAAAATTTGCTAATGGTGTAAGCAAAACTGACTTGGTTTCAAGAATTCTTGAAACTAGCAGGAATATCTAGTCAATAATAAATTCTGCTATATCCTATCCCAGGCAACAAAATCCCAGTTTCAAACTTCTTTTTAACCACTAGTGGCAGTTTGGTGGTGGAACCTGTGATCTTCCGGTCCAGAGGGCTATGCCTTACCCACTCAGCTCCACCTCCAACTGAGCTACTGCACTACCTCCCTTCTAAGTTTCATAAACACAAGTTGGAACCTTTCTTAAGATTCTTGAAATAAGAATTTTTCAGGGCAGTATTAGTCTTGAAATTAGCACACCATTTGTTCTTTTTGGACATTCACTTTATTCTTTCACTTTAAATCTGCTACTTGTTTCTAGTGAAATTCTGCACATTCTTTACATTTACTTGCCTAGACTGAACAAGTACAAATTTACAAATTTACTTACTTTTTTTACTTATTTTCTAGAGATAAGCTTTTATTTCCATTTTAGATTTCAGTTTTTGCAGCGTATGCTTTGGGACACTGTTAAATGTTAAATATTTATACAAATTACACTGATTTGATGATGAACAAATATATAGATTTTGAAGTGCGTTACAAATTTCCTGTCCTGTAAGGACGACTCGAGAGAGGGATGGCGTTAATGCTCCCGGCACTCCGTATAAAAGCAGGTTGTAGCAGATTGCGTCATCACAACATCTGTTGACCTAACAGATGCAGCCCAGGCAAACTGTTGTGAATCAGACAACACCCAGTTTTTTACTGACCATGAAAAATGGGCGTTACGTCTGTTTCAATTAGCGTCAGTTTCCCCATTGATCTGATGTAGACAGTTTTCCCTTTTGAATCAGTCCATATGTGTACACTCACAGAGGTGATGAAAATATGCCACAGTATATCTTCATTCCAAAATCATGCTAATAGTGTATTCAGCGCGTTTATATGTAAATATATGAGATAATGAACTAATCTAATAGATTTCAGTTGTCAGTGGAGGATGAGGTACATAAACCATGCAGTTCACTAGGTAAAATATCACTGGAGTAAAAGTAAAAACCTAAAAACCTAAAGTACTATTTATTTATAATAACTATAATGTTCCTATTATCACTTTTGTCACAAGACAACATCAACACAGTTTATGTGAAATACTCTGTCCGTATTATCTATCCATTAATTCAATAATTAATTCTATCTCCCTCATGTCCCTGATGGACCAGTGTTCCTGCCCAATTGTCCCAGAATGCCTCTGGATGGTGTTCTCTTCTATTGGAATTATCACTCTGCTTGGATGATCACCTCAACATTGTTTAGTTGTGATAAAAAGATATAAAAAGACATGATGAGGATGAGTTCCCTCTTGAGTCTGGTTCCTCTCAAGGTTTCTTCCTTTCCATCTCAGGGAGTTTTTTCTTGCCACAGTCGACACCCACTTGTTCATAAGGAACAAACTCAAACTTATAAAGACCAATTTTATATTCTTACTTCACTAACTGTGTAAAGCTGCTTTGAGACAAGGTCCACTGTTAAAAGTGCTATACAAATAAAAATGAATGGGATTGAAATATATATCTATTGTGATTTTCATGAGCCCAAAACCTACTTTTTAACTTTTACTTAAAAAAAGAATCGAGCTGTCCACCACCATCAGATGATCTATTAGATCCATTAGATCCCACATTGAAGGCTTTTTGTTTCTGGATTTTTTTCCAAATGACTGTGAGCTGATTTTGTGTCGTCATCCATTATGTACCATACACATCATCTCCATTTCATATATACAATTAAATATAGATAGAGTAGAGCACTATTTTGCTAGTTTTCCTCTCTTTATCAGACAGCATGTATCTTGAGGAATATCCAGCCCTAAAGTCCCTGATAAATGTGAAATGTTGATTGTAGCAACAGGGAACAGGGCACGACTTCAACAAAGACATGACTGAATTTCTTTTGCGAAATCCATCAAGGCAGGATTTCCCAACCTGGGAATTGTGGTGGCTTTGAAAAAATAGTAAAGATGTCAATACGGTATATTTCACAATCTGAAATTACATAATTTTTATGTAAGCAAGCATTCACTTGCTTAAAGGATTCAAGAAGGTGATAATAAATTAATGTTTCCATTTACATCCTGGAATGTATATTTCTGAATTATTCCATCTTATGTAAGAAAGTTTTTGAACGATTATGAATTTCACTTCACTTGAACTATGAAATATATTCCTGCATGAATGCTCCTGTGCCCCATGAAGATCTTTTCATTGGGTGGATTTGATGACAGATCTTCTGCTGCAGAGCTCCATACCTGTTGAAAATGAATGATTTTCTTGTCGACGTTGACGGCACGCCACACTTCCTCACCTCACCTCTATCAGTATGTGACTGGATACGTCTACACAATTCTCCACAAAATCTCCACAAGACTAAATGTGGAATGAGATGTTCAAAAAAAAGGAAAGGACATAGCAATCTGATAGTTAGGTGTCCATACACTTTTGGTAGATAGACAGAAATAAAGACAGACAGACAGACAGACAGATACACAGACAGATAAATAGATAGATAGAATAGATAGATAGATAGATAGATAGATAGATAGATAGATAGATAGATAGATAGATAGATAGATAGATAGATAGATTGATTGATAAGTGGTTGGATGGATGGATGAGATCAGATCAGATTCCAAGCTCTCAACTATAGCCAAGCCTAAAGAGCAGTCCAGGGATGTCAGGGACAAGATTGTAGACCTACGTAAGGTTGGAATGAGCTACAAGACCATCAGCTTTGTGAGAAGGTGGTGCAAGCTGTTCACAAACAGCTGGTGCAATTGTTCATAAAAGGAAGAAGCAAAAAACTGTCAATCTCCCTCAGTCTGGTGCTCCATGAAAGATCTCTCCCAATCGAGTTTCAGTGATCATGAGAATAGTGAGGAATCAGCCCAGAACTATTCGGGAAGATCTGGTCAATCATCTCAAGGCAGCCGGGACCATATTCACCAAGACCACAATTGGTAACGCACAATGCCATGAAGGACTGAACTCCTGCTCAAGGAGACACACAAGTACAGGCCCATCTGAAGTTTGCCAATAAACATCTGAATGATTCACAGGAGACCTGGCTGCAAGTATTGTGGTTAGATGAGAACAAATTTTGAGCTCTTTGGCATCAACTCAACTCGCAGTGTTTTGAAGAGGAGACATGCAGCCTATGACCCTTAGATCAAGAACAATGTATGTAGAAACTTTAGGCTGGGTTCTATGGACAGGACAGAGACAGGGCAACTGCGCCACAGTAAACAGACAATGTCATGTAGTATCAAATCTTGGGTGAGAACCTCAGCCAAGGCATTGAAATGTTTTATGACTATGGCCAAGGCAACAAAGCAGTGGCTAAAGAAGAAGCAGAGGCAGGAGAAAAAAATCAGTAGGAGATCAAATACTTTTCACCTCAATGCAGATAGATAGTAATGTGAGCTTTTGCTGTATTTCATTGTGATGGCACGTTTTTCACACTCATGGTGACAGGAAGAGGAATACTGACTTATAGCCACATCGTGACCAGCCACATCGACCGAACTGATGTTGTCCTGAATAGGGTTTGTGTGTGTGTGTATGTGTGTGTATGTGTATGTGAAACTTCTTATTTAAAACAAACATCTTTAAAACATTTAAAACTTCACAGTTTTGGGATGTGTGAAGAGAAATTGTAATAAAATAAAGTAGGTTGAGACAAAGCAGATATGCAGATAGGAGATAACACAAGGACTGTGATCTGAGGTTCCTGATTGGAATCATGGCTGTGTGGCCGAGACGAAGAGTTTCATGCTTCCGGTAAATCACACGGTCTATTTTAACCATAATGCAAGCTCAGAAAGAGAAACACCATACAGAAACACACATACACAAATATAAAAGAATAATAATAATAACAATACTACTACTAATAATAATGTAATCACTAAATGTAATCTGTGTGTAATCTCTTGATGGATAGAAATGAAGATTTACATGAGTTTAATACTGAGAGGGGGGTTGGAAGGAGAGATGGATGTGCAATGGCATTATATATGTTACTCTCAGCCTATAGGAATATGTGGCATTGATAATGTGTTGTAAAATTTATGTACCTATTATATATATCACAATATTATATACATCACAATGATGCACACATCCAGCAACTAATTATTCATTCTCTATGATAAGTTCAGTTTCACTAATAATAAAAATACTTTTGAATAAAGCATCCGTATTCGTTCATGCCCATACAGATTGGAGGATTAAAAACATGAAAGGTGTTAATATAAGGTACATTTTGGACAGATACAAATGTGCCATCCAGTTAATTACGCATTACAACCATGTGATTTATCGATCGACAACCCTAATATAAATAAATACAGACAGAAATGCACATGTAGTGAATTGATTTCTTTAACACTTTAGTAATTATACCTTATAAATGAGATTAGGTATAATTGGTACATAATAGCTTTATAAATGATGTATAAATGTTTTTTTTTTAAAGAATTATAGCAATACCCAATGGAAAAACAAGTTCCTATACGTTATCACAGCTAAAAACAATAGTCCAGAAACTCAACAGCACGGTGATGTAAAGACTGTAAGGAACATAACGGTGAACTTTATGCGGACTTGTGGAAGGGAGTATACAAGAGTCACATCTATAACATACACTCATACACACACACACACACACACACACACACACACACACACAAACACACTAAAGCATCGTTATACCCAACACCNGGGAATCAACCCAGAGAGGGCACATGTTCATGTGGCTTTATTCTTTCGTTACTTTTATTATATGTTCCCTTTATTCTTACAGGAGGAAGGAAGAGTGCAGGAAAGCAACAGGCTGAGAGTTCACCCAGCACATGTTGTAGGGTCGAGCACAGACACACAGTCCTTATGCACAGACACACTCACACACACCAACAAACCACTCAATAATTCATTCATTAATTCACTCACTGACTCACTCATTTAGTTACACACACTCATTTAAATACTCATGCACTCTCTCACACTATCATACACTCACTAACACATTCACATACTTATTCACTCATCCATCCACTCATTTATTCATTCACTAACTCACTCACTCAGTCATTAACTCAGACATTTACACACTCATTTACTCACACAATCATACACTCACTCAAACACTCATACACTCAGTCACTTCCACATTCACTCAGTGACTCATTCACACACCTATTCACACATTTGTTCATTTATACATTCACTAACTCACTCACCGACTCCTTATTTACCCACTCATTTCTGACTCCTTTATTTACCCACTCATTTACTCACTCACTCACACACACACACACACACACACACACACACACACACACACACACACACACACACACACACACAAGGATACACACACTCATTTACTCTCTCTCTCTCTCTCTCACACACACCACACACACACACACAACACACACACATTTACTCACTCATTCATCCACACAGTCATTTACTCACTCACTCACTCGCTCTTACACACTCATACACTCACTAACACACACATTCACTCCCTATTTACTCACTCACACACACAAACTCACAAAGTCATCCACCCACTTATACATTTACTCATTCATTTTCTTACACACACAGTCATTCCATCAATCACATACTCATACACACATAATAAAACAATAAACTGTTCTGTTTTGTATGTTTCCTTTTGTGTTTAAAGAGCTGACATTGGTGACTCCTTCGATAGTGATGAATCATGAATCATGAATCATTGTGTAATAATTCTTCTGACAGTCTCCCCCAAATTATTTTTGCTTTTTACATTGCATAATAAATTCTCATTCAGTACATCTACGTAACCGAGTGACCACACTGTTTCCTAATCCTTTTTTCTGGACAACAAAGAAGATCAATTACAGTCAGTGAAATGCTGAAGATTTCCTGTAAAGTGGGAAGTAAACACTACAGGTCGTAATAAAGCAAGTGTGCCTCTGGGATAACTGCAGGACAGATGCTAATGGATTGCCCTCCCTGGATGTGCTAGTACTCCACCTGACCCCTAGTAGGCATGAGAATGCAATGTCTATATATATATATATATATATATATTATATATATATATATATATATATATATATATATATATATATATATATATATATATATATATATATATATCTATATATATCTCTTGTGTGTGTGTGTGTGTGTGTGTGTGTGTAATGTTGTGGTACAATTCTGCCCCATGTCTTCTGCTTTTATTATTCTTTAGCAAGAAAAAAAACAGAGTTTGAATCCCGCTGTGGACTTTAACTCACAGTCAGAGTCACGAAGAACAGCTGTATCAATAGATCTGGTGCTGAAGATCATGGCTCTGGCCGTTTGGCTCGTCTGGACGTGGTGTGGGTCTGCTGGGGGTTGTCGGGTTTGACTGATGCCAAAAATTACAGGAGATCTCAGTGACTAAATTTATCTGGAAAAAAAAATTATAAGGGAAGGTCAGCCATAGAGCACAAACGTATTTATAACACTAAGACATGTTTTGGTTTATTCAGGATTTACACCACTCTGTGAGGGCAATTTTGTTGAATTAGACAAACAATAACTCCTCATTAATATTACTAACGTTCTAATTTTAAATAAAAATGTACCATTGATTATGTTATCTGCTTTATCAGGGAGATCAGATGTAAATCTATCCATATACTGGAACATGCCATTTCTTCTCTGAAGTGTGTGTGAAGTTCCGCACAAGTGTGGCGCTCTCATTACAGACCTATTCAGTGTACTGAGAAAGAACTCACTATAATCCCTATATTCATTGGACATTTTTACCTCATTAATTTGCACCTTTATTTTTGCTCATCATGACATTTGAACTGAACTGGTCTCTCTCATAAGCTCAAAGCTTGCACTTTTTTGTAGAACATAATTTATTATAAACATGTAAACAGGAATATTTATGTACATTAGAGATTATGTTTTGACACATGATTATTGCAGCACACATTTCTGTTTGACATATTTTTTGTAAAAAAATAAAGAATCATAAAAATGGTGAAATTTAAACCTCCAATGCAAGGCACATTTATCCATGACATCCTTTCTTTGCTCATATGTACAAAAAAATTATAGTTAGCTACACAGAAAAACATTTTTTAATCAATATACATTTGTTTCAAAATCAAGCACCAAAATCCGCCACAATGCACACATTCAGCAATTACAACTGTCTGTGTGAAAACATTGTTGCACTTGTTGTCCTGATGATTTATCATATTTTATACACAATTAGTACTGTGTTCATGATTTATATTGAGATTGGTTTTTAACATCCATTTCCAAAAAGCATCCATGTATATCAACATGTATATGCCAATGTTGATTAGAGTATTAAAACATTTAAATGTATTCATTCAAGGTACATTTATAACAAAGGTCTGATTAAGTAGTGATTTATTATGATTAAATAATATAATTCGATGGACCTAATATGTTTTTAAATATTTAGTTTATATATAGGAAGGATTTTCTCCGGGTTCTCCAGTTACCCACAGTCCAAAAACATGTACAGTAGGTTGATTGGCACCTTGGAAAATTGTGTGTAGTGTGTGTGTGTTTGTGTGTGTGTGCACTGCAATGGGTTGGCACCCCATACAGGGTGTATCCTGCCTTGATGCCATGAGACGCATGAGATAGGCACAGACTCCCCGCGACCCGCATATAGGATTCAGTAGCATGACATTTTCCCTTCATTTTGAACTATGAAATCCAAACCTGTTCCAAAATGGCAGTGCACTATGCAAATAGTCTTTAATTAGGTACATTTTTAGTATAGTGTGTAGTTTATAGTCACAGTTTCCTCCTCTGTGTGTGACATGATCTGCCTTGTGACACAGTGACCTTTAAATCCTTCACTGTACTTTTGACATAAATAAATAAATAAATAAATAAATATGGCCATGAAAGGTTTAATTTATTCACAGAACTATAACTCACTCAGCAAAGCCGGGTTTCCTTCCACAACATATTTTACTGTTATATTAAACCACCATCCTCTGCTTGCACACACTTTCTTGGGTATTAACATGTGCCTTATTCACGTCTGAGTGTTGTCTGAGCTCTCTCACACACACAGATCCATGAGAGAGAAAGAGAGAGAGAGAGAGAGAGAGAGACAAACATCACTCTGTCTGTTGGATGTCTTTTGGAAGGAAAAAAACGTCTTTTTATCTGGGGCAGTAAAAGCAAGCCAAAGACGAAGTGAAACATCTGGTTCTGCTCGAGCTCTTAGATCCTATGGCCCCACTCCAGCCTCTGCAGGCCCTGAGTGGAGCACCACACACACACACATCAAGTCTGTGTCAAATGTTATAATCTAGCAATATGTATGTGCATGTGTGTGAGTGCGTTTGTGTTTGTGTGTGTGTGTGGCTCTGTATTAAACATTTGATGGAAAGTAACTCTCTGATATCCCACAAACCTCAACATACTACGTTCATGCAAACTTTAGCACACCACCTCTTCCCTGCATACATACAGAGGACAGAGTTGTAACTGTAAGCGAGGAATAAAAGGATGATTTGATATACCTGGTCACGCATATGAAGTCGCATATGAATTTTTTTTTTATTGTTCAATTTACCAGCTTTTTTCAAGGTTTCCAGAAATAATATATTGCAAGGTATGGAATAAATGAAAGGACGCTGCAGATGTCAGGGTTGTCTTGTCTTAATGCTATCAAAAGTTGATCCTTCTTCTATCTATCTATCTATCTATCTATCTATCTATTTATCTATCTATCTATCTATCTATCTATCTATCTATCAATCTCATTATTATGCAAATGTAGTCTTTTTCCTAAATAATCTATAAAAATTAAAGTTCATCAAGCATTAGTATAAGTCCACTGTTTTTGAACAAACCAACCTCCAAATCATAACTTATTTTATATTGATGTTCCACATTACTACGCACAATAGAGTTTCAAAAGATTATTGTTGTAAACAACTGAAAATGGTCAATAGTTAAACTGCAAGCATTTGCAGGTTATAGTGCTGAAACCAAAAGCTCTTTCAATCAAAAATATCTTACCTGGCCAAATTACATTTTGACATCGGAACCCTTATTGGATATTATTGGAGCTTCACAATTCTTGCATTCATGGAAGTTGTCAGTGTTTGGATGGTTTCTGGTGGAATTTCTTTGCAGGATGTCAGAATAGACTCCCAGAGATGCTGTTTTGATCCTCCTACCCCCATATATCTTTGTTCCATGATGCTCAAAAGGTTCTTAATAGGGTAGATACCAAGGGAGGATGCCACACCATTCGATTTTCTTGTTATATGCCCATAGCAGTCAATGATGCACAGGTATTCTTTGCAACGTCTAGGGTTGCACGGCACTCATCTGTGAACAACACTGTTTGGAAATTAGTCTTCGTGTATTTGTAGGCAAACTGCAGGCATTTCTACTTCTGAGCTATGGTTAAGGATGGCTGAATGACAGGTTTATTCATATCTGCAAACCTCTTGAGATTCCTACACCTTGATGTTCTTGGCACTCCAGAGACACGAGATCTTAGCAGCTGATCTCTTGACCCGGTGTATTTGTCTGGCAGAAACCTTCCTCATTGTGCCTTTATCTGCTCAAACCCATGTCTGTTCTGAATCAGCTACAAATCTCATTATTATACGATCATCATGGTGAAGTTGTTTTGAACTATTTAAAGCTGTTTAAAGCCTCATATATATCCAATATATATCCATACCTCATATATATCCAACCCATGGAAAGCATTATCATGGTGAAACAGGTTTTGATGTCTCTTAGTTGCTGTGCATTTCCTGGTTCGTGTTTGGAAACTCCACATGGAGATGAGTACAGAATATTAAACACTAATAGAAACTAACTCCTGGTTTTATGCTGCTCCTGCTTTTGTGTTCATACCCAGTAAAATAAAGTCGGAACATCTGAAATACATAACGATAAATCATTTCTAGAATGCATGTGTGTGTGTGTGTGTGTGTGTATGCGTGTGTGCGTGTGTGCGAGTGTGCATGTGTGCGTGTCTGTTTTAATGTTTTAAGTGGAGTTCAGGCAGTTCAGGACACAGTGAAGGTCCTGACAGGGCATGCTAAAGACACTTCTGAGAGCGTTTCCTGACACACCCAGCAGAGTCCGAGCCTTCTCGATCTGCAGCGCTCCCTGGGCCCCAATTCTCCCTCAGCCCTTTGGGGAGGTAAATATTTCTTGTTTCCTGGGGAAGTGAATTTCGGGCCACGGCTAAATCTGTTTAATCTCCGAGCTGATCCCAAGGGCAGATGTTACACAAGGCTGAGCCTTGGCAGCCCAAAAGGCCTTACCGTGCTCCTCACCTTCCTACCCTGATGGCAGCGCACTTGCAGCAGGCGCCTTCATCATGCGACATGTGTGTGTGTGTGAGTTTTGCATGTACATGTATTCTGGGCATTCCAAGCTTTCTCAGACTCCCTCCTTATCATTCCTCTCCTCTCAAAAAATGCCACAAAAACCCTGGAAAGGATGGCAGTACCCTTTGTAGCATTACTGATAGGGGTCTTGCTGGCCTTTTTTTCAATTGCAAAACGTGTTGTAATAGGCGATGAAGACAAGCCAGCATGCAAAATTTGTGTTTCTTTAGACAATAATAATAATAATAATAAATAATAATAAATAATAATAATAATAAAACATGCAAAAACATGCAAAGTAAGTTGAATGGCACCTTGGAAAATTGTCCCTTGTGTATGAATGTGTGTGGGTGTGTGTGTGTGTCCTGCGATGGGTTGGCATTCCATCCAGGGTGTATCCTGCCCTAATGCCCATAGACGCCTGAGATAGGCACAGTCACCCCGTGACCCGAGGGAAGATCGGATAAAGCGGTAGAAGATGAATGAATGAATGAATGAATAATAATAAAAATAATAATGAAAAAATTAAGATGATACAGCTTTAAAAATAAAACCAAAGAAAGGAGAGAAATCCTCAGACCGTGACCTATCCTTATTAATATTAAGCAATAAGTGGTGTGAATGAAACGTACTATACTGTTAAACATTAAGCAGGCAAGGTTCTCCACATGACTGAGTGTAATTATGGACTTGCAATGATCACAGTGTAGACCAACACATCACACACATTAGTGAAGTATATGAGTGAAGAGATATGAATCTATCACGGGTTTGGCATTCTGGGCCAGTTTGGGTGGTCCCCCATGTGGAAACCTTGTGGAAAGCTTTCAAAAATGACGGCTTTTGTTTAAAGAACAAACAAAAAAAGTAAAAACCTGAAGAAGTGAGAAGAGTTAGTTGAAGCTCTGTATTAATGATTTATAAATGTCAGGGAAAATATCGTCAGATAAATACTAAGGGAAATGTGTGTGTGTGTGTGTGTGTGTGTGAGTGTGTATGTGTGTTAAATCCACTGACGGAAATGTGCTGGAGTTTTTCTTCCCAAAACTCCAGCTGTTTTTCAAACTACCCGCACACAATGCTACTTTTCCCCGACTTGCCAGATGGACTTAATGCGTCTGCCAGCTTTTTTTCAAATACGTCTGAGACTTCAGCCAGAAATGGTGGGAAATCGTGACATCTTCAACCTGAAACTGCAACAGGAATCAGACCAGTGAGATACAAACTCACTTTTACACTATTTTGATATCTATACAGCTGTATACATATTCTATAGATATTATATCCAGCAATTGTACTTCTCTAACTCTCCCCTTCACTCTCACTCTTTCTCTTACACGCTCACTCTCTCACTCTTTTTTTTCTTGGTCATTCTCTGTCTGGTACTTTATTTTGAAGGTCAAGGGTCATGGGCAGCCCCGCCCATGTCTGTGGTGTTTGGCCACAGTTCCCGCTGACAGACAGGAAAGCCTGTGAGTTAACATCCCACCTCTTTCCCAGATAGCAGCTCTGCCCAGGATCGCTGCAGCCCGGACAATAGCAGGAAACTGCAAATGATGAAAACGTACCCTCTCCATACAGCCAATGTACGACACACCTCAGGAGGGAGAGAGAGAGAGAGAGACAGAGTGGTGAGACAAAGAGAAATAGTGAGACCAAATACAATCACTGACACTAGAAGAATGACACTAAGAAAAAGAGAAAGACAGAATAGAGATAAAGAGATAGACAATGACATAAAAATCAACAGAGATAAATGGAGACAGGGAGGTAAAGAGAGTCAGTGAAACAGAGAGAAAGAGCAAGACTGGGAGAGATAAAGTGAGACAGAGAGGCCAAAATAAAGAGAGTCAAATAGACAGGAAAAAGTGAGACTAGGAGAGGCAGGGAGAAAGAGTGAAACTAAGAGAGAAATAGTGAGAAGGGAGAGACAGGAAAAGAGTGAGACTAAGAGAGAGAGAGAGAGAGAGTCAGGGAGATAGAAAGGTATCAAGATTCTGTTGGACAGAGTGATACAGAGAAAAAGTGAGATGGAGAGGTAGAGATAAAGAGAGAGACAGTAAGACAGAAAGCCACTGAGAAAATTGGTGAGACAAAGACAGGGGGAAATGAGAGAGACAGAAAGAGAGAGAGAGAGACAAAATAAACTAAGACTAGAAATAAAGACAGTGAGAGAGAGATACAGTGAGCTATAAAGCTAGAGAAAGAGGAAGAGAAGAGTCAGTGAGACAGAAAGACAAGTGAAGACTAAGAGAGAGAGAGATAGTGGAGCGTTTAAAAGAGAGACAGTGAGACTGAAAGCCAGAGAGAAAGGGTGAGACTAAGAGACATAAAGGCAGAAAGAGATTCTGTGAGAAAGAGAGGGAAATGGCTTAGTTGGAACTATTTATTTGAAAGAATAATGGAATGGAGAATGAAGCGTGGAGAGGAATCTGTAGACGTGGTGTTAAAAGGAGGAGCTGGTCTATGAAAGCCTCAACCCGGCCTGCATGGCTGCTTCCTGGGATGAGAACTTCCTGTTCTCAAGATTCCATTTCCTGCTGGATGGCAGTAGGGAAAGTGGACTCTCCCTTAAAACTAATAGCATTATATCTTATTTCTGAAAGAAGAACACACACACACACACACACACACACACACACACAAAGTATTGGGACACCCGAATTTTCCAGCCATATTTGTTTCTTCTTGACAATCTGATGTGCACTATTGTATTGGATGAGGATTTCATTTTCCATTTACTTGAACTAGGAAAAGCCAACCTGTTCCATGACAAACAATCCAGTGCCATGAAGATCCTATTTTCTATTGGTTGGATTTGGTGGAAGCTTTCCTTCTATAGAAACCTTATTGTACATGACTTCATGAGTAACGCAAGCACGCATTACTATGTGAGCGATCTGGTCCTTCACTCTGTGTTGTGTTGGCCGAGACACAGGGAACTAATCATGATGAACAATAAAAAAACAAATGAATAAAGAAACTTTAGTCAGTGGTCTTTCCAGATCATTTCATCATTGATCTTTCCTCACTCAATAGAATATTAAAAGGTGATAGATGTGATTTATTAACAAACACTAACCAGCAACGTGCGTCCACTTACTCTTCCTACATTTCCCTGAATTACGCCTACTAGCTGCACATTCACAACAGGTATGAGCTCCTCACTGTATAACCGTATATTACCGTATATAACCTAAACATACCACCAGTTTATATGGAAAGCAACCAAAACCACAACCACAACAGATTTTGAATGAAATTTATATATTCATAACATTTTGTCACAATAAGTTAGAGGATTAAAAACATGATGGTATATTGAGAACAGAAAAATTAATCACAAATGGCAATCGCAATGAAATATTTACATCTAATGACAGCCTCAATCTGAAAACAAAACACATTGACCAGATTTAATTCATTTATTGCATTAAACTTTTTCACAGCTGCTTTGGAGCATTTTTCAAACTACCCATAAACTAGTAGGTGCATTTTCAAAACAATTTGCTCACAAGCTTGTGGTTTTCTCAAAATACTTCCTCTCTTAAAAGTAAGTACTTTTGTCAATAAACATTTCATCCTCACTTGAAGTCCTTTTGTCATTGATTACAAACAAGACTGCCTAAATGATCAGTTATGTTGTTGCTGTGATGGCACAAAGTTTCATTATTTCTTGATGTAGACTTCCTGATATAAATCTCATGAGGTTTTAGGGGTTAAAACTATTCCGGTGAAACTAGTATAATATACAGTATTTTGATCAACATGACATAAACCACTGAAACAGCAAACGATTATACACAATCAATTGAATAACTGTACAAAAACATTTGGATTTGATCAAAGCAACGAGAAATGTGATTACCGTAAATTCTGGACTATAAGCCGCTACTTTTTTCCTAGGTTTTGAACCATGCGGCTAATAATAAGGTGCGGCTATTCTGCAGATTTTTTCCCGACCGCTAGGGGCTCTAACCGGAATTAGAATCAAAACTAACACAAAATAAATGCAAAGAAGAAGAATGCGCTAGTTCCTCTTTAGCAGATATAAGTGGGTAGAAGCGGATAGAAGGAGGACAAACTCTATCTTTACAAGGTTAAGGTGACGTGATTTCACACACAGGAGAAATGAAGATAAATACTGTAAATAGCGCTTATTTTCTCTTGGATCTGTCCCGTTTTAATCAGCAAAGTGCTCTCTCTCTCCTCCCTGCTCTCCCCGCCTCCCCCCCCCAACCCCCCCCCCCAACCCCCCCCCCCACACACACACACACACACAATACAGCCTCAGCGGTTTCTTGATTTTCCCTCTCCCGATATAAGCCCGGTTCACCCTACAATCCCCGTCCGGGCTCGTAGCACATACCTAGTGTCGCGGACACGGACGCTCGATATATGTTTATGCCTAACCTTTGTCTGTTCCCGATTCCCGGACTTCCAAGTCCGCCACCGCTCCTGCTCTCCGGTACTCCCGGTACCACGGCGCGCAGAGCGCAAGGCTCCCTAGCCTGTCTGGCCGCTCCGTATGAGCGGCGTCTCCTGAGTTCTTTATTCTAATAAATCCTGTTTTGTATGAATTCCGGATCTCCGCGTCTCTGTGCAGCGTCCACCGTTACACCGTGTTAAAATACAGGTTAGGAAAGGATCTATTTAGGTACATACATGTACATTTACAATTCAAAAGCGGATGCGGCTTGTATGCAGGTGCGGCTTATTTATGATTTTTTTGGGGGTTTTTTTTTAAATAGAGCGGATGCGGCTTATATGCAGGTGCGCTTTACAGTCCAGAATTTACGGTAAATGATGTGCAGGTTGAACGAGTAGTTATGAGAATTTTATTTCAGATCTGAGCACCCGCTCCAAACCCACTGAGAAAAACTGAAATGCGGAAAATTGGATGTGTATCACATGAATGTCTCCTTAGAAACCTGGTGTGTGTATCTGTTGTGTATCTGCCACTTCATCAGCCAAGGATGAGAAATTTCAGGCAGAAACAGACCAGCCCATAATGGCCTCCGGTCATGGTGAGCCTCCTCCACTGAACGGGCGTCTCCTGTAACCAGCTTACACCCTTTCGACCGTTTTTTCAGACCTGGTTCATTGTGCTCTGGAGCTGAGCACTTCTTCTGCATGTCAGGCATTTTCTTCCAGATGTGTTTCTTTCATTCTACAATGGTGATTTTTCATTCTACAAGGTCACTAGTATTATATAGATCCACATACCTTGTAAACAATGGTGAACGTCTGGATATCATGTGATCAGAGCGCCTTCAAAATGAATCACGTCAGACATTTCAGACCATCGTCGCGGACGATCCCCTCATCACGTTTTAGCTCCATTGTCGAGATATTGGCTGTTGACCAAACAATGATCTGAGAGTTTGGTAATCAGTGCTCTTTATAAAGACAGTGCGTGCTGCCAGTAAGGAGGTACAATCAGAGGAAAAAATTCTTTTTAACTACATGTGCTGGAGATTTCCTTCTCTGATAAAAAAAACAACCCCTTTGGCCTTTCACACACTTTATTTTCTGCAACCTTATAGACTTCACATTCAGCATGATTAAAGCACTGCCTGGCGATTTCCTCGCTGATAATGAAATGTCTGGTGTTTATAGCCATGCGAACTCTTAGGCTAGATGTGTCTGCTGTAGTTTAGATCTAAATCATATGGGTTATCCTTTTTTAAAATCAAGAAGTGTCACAAAGAAGTTTGCCAGGGTTCTTCCAATGTGTTTACTTGTGCTATCACAGTTATAAACAGTCATTTCCTCACTGCTTCTCTTTTCCCCTCTGTCTTTCTTGAGAAACCATAAAGGTCTTAAAACTACACCTGAAACGTGCTGCAAAACTTTGCAGAAACTGCAAAAAGCTATTCTATTATATTCCGATGTATAGATCAACACTGAGGAAGCTATTGTGATTTCTTAATACATAATCTTACTCTATTATAAAATACTCCATGGAGAATTTACTGAGTTACAGTTTGATTAACAAAATGAATTTTTTGGATTGGAGAATAAATGAGTAATAGAATGAAAAAGGGCAACAGGAGTTAACTCCAACAGCTTCATTATTAGTACAGACCACAAATTATTAGTAGAAACCACAACTCGAAACGCACCAATCTTTTACTAGAATGATTTTAATGACTCAAATACTGATTGAAACCTTCTTTGTAACTACTTAAAATAAATTGTGCAAATAAGGCCATGGGGGTTGTTTGCGAGTACGACTCAGGAGTTTCTTACATAATTTTTTACTGTCTACACGTTCTCCTTTCTGTTGTTGGTGATTGTATGTTGGTGAGAAATAGATACTATAACACTGAGTGCCAATCAAAACAAAGCACACTCTCTTCTGACTGGTGGCTTACTTTATCTCTGAGTGTGATTTGGTGCAGAATTGTAGATATACTTTAACTTGTCAATGCTGGGAAGTGACATGGTGTATGGGGAAAAACCCATAGCTAGGTGTGAAGACCTACACCATTGTAATGGTCTCTGGTTCACCTCAAGTCTCAATTTTATCTGGAAAATTTAGCGGGGATAGCTCAGTGGTTAAGGCACTGGGTAACTGATTGAAAGGTAGCTGGTCGAGTCCTGGTATCGCCAAACTGCCACTCTTTGGTCCTTGAGCAAAGCCCTTAACCATTTGTGCTCTGGGGGTGCTGTATCGTGGCTGACCCTGCAGTCCGACCCTGCAGTCCAACCCCAACTTCTAAACAAGCTGGCATAACAATTTCACTTTGCTGTAATGTATATGTGACAAATACATGCCACTGCTTGGGCACTTGTAAGGCCCTTAACTCTTAGTTGTAGGAGCCCCTGGAAAAGGGACATAAATGTTACATATAGGCCCTTAATATTCCCTTAAATGCAATAACTGACTGCATCTTGTACAAAGGTTCTCTTTTATCCGTTATTGAAAGCCTGATTCAATGTTCACTGTTACAGCACCAAAAATACACCTATTGTTCTTTTGCTCTTTTTAAAACTCATCACCTCAGTGGATTCTGGGTACTGTGGAATGTGTGTGCCGCATCCTGTGCGGGCTTCTGATGAATCCGCATGGTGACAAGTAGAAGTGACCATGAGTCAAGGTGTTACCTTCTGCATTCCAAAACTTTCTCAACCCGCTCTGGAACAACCTTGTTCAACCGCTCGGGAAGGGGGTTGATAGTTCAAGCAGAGAGGAAAAGGAAAAGCGCACTCATCGTGATTAAAGAATTGTGTAACGCCGCGTCGTGAGCAACATGTTTGCAATTTGCTTCAAAGTAAAAGAACATCAGTGTCATTAATACTTTTTTTTAATCCTCACTGCTACCCGGAATATTAATTACATGTGTCCTGAGATGCTTTTTCAAAAGAAGGATTCAGACATAAAAATCCTCAGTGCCCTTCTTTTCTTTTTTTTACATGTGCAAGTCAGGCAGAGCGAAGCTGGTGAAAAGGAAGGGAAGGAGTTGCTGTGCAGCTTTTTCATTAGCACATATGGAACCAATGTGGAGAGACGCAATGAACAGATGGTCAGCTCTGAAATCGATTTTAGTTCGGAAAATCTGAAAAAGCATTTGTAAACGAACAAAGGCAAAACGCTGGGACATTCAACCCCACACAGAGACACTCACCACACACACACAAGATGAATCCTGGTTGTCAGCAGGAGTGTGTGGCAGCACCAAATCTGAGCCTCCTTCCTGTGCTGTTCCCACAGGCAGGAACACATGTCAGCTGTGCACTGTTTACTCCTGCCTCTCTGACTTTCCATCGTGTGTATTCTTGTATTTGTGTGTGTGTGTGTGTGTGTGTGTGTGTGTCTGTGTATGTGGGGAAGCCACACATCCTGTTGGACTGAAGCTACCACCGGCAGTCACATATCACTTAGTATTGTGACCTTCAACTATATCTTTAGCAACCTAGTAACATGTTTGAAGCAAGCACGGATCTGTTTTGAGCTGGCCCGGATAACATGTCACCTCCAGAAAAAAAGGACTTTGCACAAGAAGCTCTTCTGCTTCACATTTCTTTAAACAAACCCTCGTTCTTGTAAGAATGCTTGTGTGGCAAAAAAAAGTCTTCAGAACCTTATTCGGTGCCTTTGACAAAAATATGCTACCCAGATGTCCTCCATCTCTCTGTCATTCATCAGAATGGGAAGAAGAGCTTGCAGTACAAAAGAAACAGGGAAGATGTACTGTGATGGATATTTAAAACCTATTCCTGGGGGTAGAATCCTCCTGTTTCTGGAATGTTTCCAGTTCTCGTCTCCTGTTTCAGGACACAAGACAACATTCCTGTTTTTGTTTCTAGAATATTCCTTGTCAATACTTCTGAAATATTCCAAGTTCTGGGCCCTCTTGATACTGAATTGATTCTGGCCCCTGTATCTCTCAATCCTGGAATGTTCTTTGCCCCATAAAATCAAGAATATGGGATTTTGTAATGTTTTTAGTTCTGAAATGCCTGTTTCAGGAATATTCCTAGTCCTGCAATGCAAATTTCAATAATATTCCTGTTAATGAAACGCAATTTTTTTTATTTCTCGGAAAGTTCTTGAAACCGTCTCTAAGTTTTCCCAGCTCTAGAATGAGCATGGTTCTGGAACTGAATTGACTACAAGCATTTATGAATAAATGAAAGAGACTAAACATTGCTCAGTCTGCTGGTTCAATAAAAATTTTATATGGTTGCATTATTAGGAACAAGTACACTATGGTGTAAAAGCAAAAAAAAAGTATTGAAAGAAATGCGGCAGTGCGATTATGACCTACAGGATAATGTGAGAAATAACTTATAAGCGAAAAAAAACACAACAGTGAATCGGCATCTCCGACTTGCTGCCACACACTCCAGACAAAACTCCAGACCGAACTCTAGACCTTCCTTTCTTTATATGCACAGATATCAGAATGTACGCAAGGGTTTCTGACCCATTCTAAACATAAAATGATGAGTAGATACACAAACTCCGATGGAACTTGTAACTGCGGAATTTTTTTTTCATAAATATACACAAAACGTGCACTTGCACTAACATCCATAACAAATTGTTCAGAGCAATCTATTTACATTTTCCAAGTTTGAGTGGCTTCGTTCTTTCTCATTTTTTTCCAGCATATGAAGTTGAAATGCCCTAAAAAAATCCCGATATGTTCCAGACATAAAGCCTAAGGCCTCCTGCACTTATTTTTTCATTCATTAATTTATAGAAAACTGTAAACATGTGTATAAGTAGTGTAATGGTGGGAGGGTGCTAATGAAGCTCTGCATTAAATGAATTTAATACAGTAGGTAAGGCTCATATGTTCACGACTATCCCTGTTGAAATCTAAACACATAAGAAGTGAAATACCCCTTAAAATGTTAGTGTAGAGAACTGAAAATAGAACTGCTTTTCTATAAATATTGCCACTTCTTTACTGTGTTTGTCTATTTTTATTAATTTTCTTTTATTTATTAAACTTCCCTTTTCCAGAAACCTTTCAACTCATCAGGCGCAGAAACACAACAAAGAACAGATGGAGTTTCACAATCAATACACCCAGTTATAGATATTTTTTAATACCAAATCTCACAAAATGTCCTTTCCGAGCCAGAAGGAATGTAATCCAGATCTCTTGTAATGACTCTTGCGTTACTGATCCCACATGCCGTCCTGTTTAAGATTCCGAGCACGGCCAAAACGGGGCTGCGCTTTCATCAGCGTCCGCATTCATCAGTCATGCGGGTTCGAGCCTCCCTTTGCGCTCGGTGTCAGTTCCTCAGCTAGCGCAGAGAACACCATTTCCGTAAAAAAAAAAATCACGGAAGACATTATCTGGACTCGTGGCGAAAAAGTACTGTTGTGGGGGAGTGATGCTTGGAGACAAACTGAGGCTCGTGGCTTGTCTCTGTCTTTGCACGCGTAAAGACCATCGATTCCTCTTCACATGTACATGTTATCCGAGCGGAGGATGGTGGCCTCCATGTTGTGGAAGCTCTTGCCGTTCAGTGTATCCATGTGGCTGTCAATGCTGTAGCACCGGTGCACCTCGGTCATGGACGATGTGGTGTAGGAGGTCGAGCGCAGAGCCTCCTTGTTGGCGATCGTGCTGCCGAACTGTACGCGGTACTGATTCCAATGGCGCCGTAAAACACTTTGGACCTGAAAATGCCATAGAGGGATTTGTTTTTCGATAGGTTTTATGATAAAATACAAATAGAAAAGCTAGATCTGTTACTCCAGAATGTTTGTCGGGAAAACAAAGTTTTATAATAAAAACTCAAGGCATTTTATATGAATATAATCAACATTGGGCAATCAGCACATCTTATAGATCCTTCAATCTCGGTTCAGAACCAAATTATTCTTTCACATTGTGTGATTCATTTTACGACCACAATTCTGATTAATGCTGTTTAAAATGTAGATAAAAATAGAATGTAATGATTTCCAAATATCATAAATCAACATTGAAATGATTAAATGTTTACACTGAGGAAGTGTATTATTTGTATAAAAGTATTATTTTTTAAAGAAAAAACAAGGTCATGTCGACTTTGATGGCCATAACATCAAAAAAGTTGGAACAGGGCAATAAAAGTTTTGCATTTAACAGGTGGAGACATTTTGCTAATAATAAGGTTAACTGATAACAGGTCAGTTCTATGACTGGATATAAAGGGTATCTTATAGAGGCAGAGTTGTTGCAGAAGGCAACTGAGGCAGAACTTCCCCAATCTGTGAAAGGCTGTGTCTAAGAATTGTGGCACAATTTCTGAAAACATCAAATTAATAAACATCCAAGTGTCTGATCATTTACAGACAAACAAAATATCAGCAAAAGTAACAAAATAATCTGGAAAAAATTTCTGTGCAAAAGGACATATAGTTAGGACGGTTAGGTATAATGTTTGCCCATTATCTCATTCGTGTGAATGTGTGCCAACAACACAGAAATATTCTGAGGAGCTTGACGTCTTTCGGTAGATGATTTGAGAGTGAGATGAGATGAAGAAAAATCTCCATTTCCATAAAGAAAATGTTACAAAAATGTGGCGCCATAATGACTCACCTCTCCATTGAAAAAGCAGAAGATGGTGGCCACCAGCAGACCCTAAAGAATGGAACGAGATAAAAAAGAAGATCTCAACACCGAAAAATGGATCTACTCGAGAACTAAACACCATAAGGGACACCTTTTCTGTACAGTATATAGAGTAAAAGGATCTTCTCCCACTCTCTCTCTCTCTTCCCGAAAGCATGTCTGGGATATAACGGAACCAATTACCTGATAATGGATCAGGATGGTCATCATGTATGAGTAGACCTCAGAGTGGTGGGCCTCAGGTTTGTAGGACATCAGGACAATCTGGATACCCAGGAGAGGAACAAGAATGAGTGTGGCTCTCACAGCCTTCATGTACAGGCTAGCTTCAGCCTGGTGGGTCACTTTCAGCTTAGTGATCAAAACCCGAACGATGTTCAAGAGGAAGAAAAGGTTCACCTGAGAAAAAGAAAGAGAGAGTGAGAGAAATAATTTTGTTTATATACTGACAGGTAGGTTCAGACAGCATTTCATTCATTAAATCATCTTCTACCACTATATCCGATCTTTCCTAGGGTCACGGGGTGACTGCGCCTATCTCAGGCGTCTATGGGCATTAAGGCAGGATACATCCTGGATGGAATGCCAACCCATCGCAGGACACACACACACACATTCAAAAACACATTCATACACTAGGGACAATTTTGCATGTTTTTGGACCGGGGGAAACCGGAGAACCCGGAGAAAAAACCCCCTGAGGCACATTGAGAACATGCAAACTCCACACACACATGGCCAAGACGGGAATCGAACCCGGACCCTGGCGGTGTGAGGCGAAAGTGCTAACCACTAAACCACCGTGCTCCTTCAGACAGCTTTTTTGTTTAATAAATGAAATTAATCACTTAAAAAAGTTGTCTATTATAAAAAGATCTATTTATTATCTAGCATCATAATCAAATCAGGAAGGGGCATAAACTTTTTTACACTCTGTAAGTCAAGTAAAAAAAAAAACTTACTTACTTACTTTTAAAATGCAAAAGATTGAAATCACTTACCAGTAAAGCGGCACAAATGGGGCCATGGATAATGTAAAGTAGAGACGTAGCTGAACTGATCCAGCAACTGCGAAACAAAATGCAAATACAAACTAAATACAAAAAAAGATTCTTAATCATGATTAATGTTATGATTTAATTCTTGAACGTGAGCAGAAAGTACATTTATGGCATCATAAAATACCGGAGCCAATCACAGTGTGGTATGCAAATAAATAACAGTTTGGGGAGTGGTTAAAGTTGCATATTTATATAATCTTAATTTTTTGGGGGCGAAGAAGAGTGCTGAACTAAGTTCTGCAGTTAAGGGACATTTTTAACAGTTCATAACGTCTGTGAAACACACTCACTTGTCATTGTAGTAATGGCTTCGTGCTACAGCATGTATCACAGCCGGGATTAGAGGAAATCCTGAGAAATATGAAACATTGTGAATAATTCCATTATGATTGTTTCAATCACGATCACTCACGTTCATAATTGATGCCGAACTCACCCCATCCCAGCAGGTAATACCACATGAGGCGTTGCTTCTCGGCAAAAACGGCCACCACAATGAGCGTGTGGAGATAAATACCCTCACACAGCATCCAGAAGTACATGCAGCCCAGAACGTACAACTGGACAAACACGTACAGTTTACAGCTCACCTGCAGGGGAAGGGATGCCATATTTTACTTCGCTGATTTAGCCTCATTTTTCCTCAAACACACACACACACACACACTCACTGATATGTTTTTCTGCATATCCAAACTAGGGGTGTCTCTTTACTATTTACTCGAATCAAGTAGAGTTGAAACAGAAATCATGTGTGTGTGTGTGTGTGTGTGTGTGTGTGTGTGTGTATGAGGTGATGGCACCATAAAAGGTAGTCATAAAACTATTCTTCCTAATATTTTAAAGCCATGATGTTCAGGCCATGACACAAAGATATAAAAGGGAATGTACATAAAAACAATTTGGAATAATAAACCTAAAAAACATAAATAAGACAGGATTTGTATTTCATGTGTCACCACATCAAATTAAGTCGGAACGTTTGTGCGTGTACAGTGCAACATCGATGCACCAGCAAAATAACAAAAAAATTATTTAAAACAAAATATACATTTATAGACATTGCTTAATATTTACATTCCTGCCAATCACGGAAAGTAAAACTTAAATCTGTTGCGAAAAGGGGGGTGATTTCTTCACACATGTTAAAATATTTATTAAAAGCTTCCTTCTTTTTATATTTCTATGTATTACATTATAATAATAGACAGTATGTTAACCTGTTGAAAGAAAAACATGGTTCTATGTAAAAGATGCTAAGCCACTTTGTTAATCCTTGTTTGTCTTAAACACTTTGTTAAGATTGTTAATCCTCCTATGCAAACATGTTCGCACACAAGGTAAAGCCAACTCACCGGATTGGACCGGACAAATTCCTTGTTTCTCACAACAGCTGCGAACCAAATAATCATTGTGATTGAATTCAGAACAAAGGAGAAGAATAGGTTTTTATGAAGTGTAATCCTCTGGCAACTCAGGCTCCTGAAGACAAAGAATATAAAAAGTCCTGAACTGAGAACTTGATCCGTTTGAACAAAAAAAGATGAAACTCATCAAACTTACTTGAAATGGAAGAATATTATCAAAGAAGCGATTAAAGCGATTAACGACAATCCTTGACCAATCATGACCATGTAGAATAGGTTAACTGTGGCCTAAAAAAGAAAAGAAAACAAAAAAATATCATGAACAAACGTCATCATGTATTTGCTTTAAATATATATTTTTTGCTTTAAATATATTGTCTGGATATAAAATGAATGCAAATGAATGGCTTAGTGGTTAGCCTCACACCTCCAGGATTCCCGTCTCGGCCATGTGTGTGTGGAGTTTGCATGTTCTCCCCGTGCCTCAGGGTTTATTTCTCCGGGTTCTCTGGTTTCCCCAATCCAAAAACATGCATGGTAAGTTGATTGGTCCCTAGTGTATGAATGTGTATGTGATTGTGTGTGTGTGTGTGTGTGTGTGTGTGTGAGCCCTGCAATGGATTGGCAGTCTATCCAGGGTTTGTCCTTTCTTAATGCCCATAGACACATGAGATAGGCACAGGCTCCCCGTGACCCCCCGTAGTGGTAAAAGATGAATGAACGAATGAATGAATGAATGTTAGACTGTTAGACTGAATGTTAGAATGTTAGTTAGGACAAAAAGAATATGATCTGAGATGCACCACTACTTTGTATGTCATTTATAAGAGATCGTGTCCTGTGGTGATACACTGCACAAGTTTTTGATCTTGGTGGTGAAGCAGTAGGGTTAATTTACCTGCTCATGACAAATATGTGACATATTACACATTACGTAATTACGGTGCATTACGTACGCGCTCTGCAGTTTGTTTTTTACAGGAGGTGAAATTGGTCCAGGTTCTGTTGCTGGAAGGGTGGACGAACCACTTGCCCGAATCGGTGCATATTTTCGTGGCCATCTCTAAAAGAGAAAAGAAAAGAAATGAGCACAATATAACACATTTAGATCAATTTAGCACTTCAAGGAAACAAACTAGCAATAAAAAGGCCATGTTTGGTCAAGCGTCTATACTGTCCTTTTGTGAGTTTTCTGAACATGCCTTCTGAACATCCCATTCCACATTGAGTCTCCTATCACTCAAATAGCTTTCATTCTTCTGGGAAGGTGTTCCACAACTTTGTGTGAGTAGATATATTCATTCAGTGACAAGAAGTTTAAATTCTGGTACTGATGGAGATGAGAGTGATGAGATTCAAATTCATTGTTGTTCAATAGGGTTCTCTAAAGCAGGAGATTTTCTCCGAAGTCCAACCCATGCAAAGCAGATCTTCATTGATCTAGAACAGGAGGCCTCATTGCTCAATTGTCATGAGCTAACGCATGATTGATCGCTATTTAATAGTGCATTTTTCTATGATTTAAAAGGTACCTTAAATTAATACTTTTCAAGTTTTTAATACTCTAATCAACATGAAGTCAAACTATTGTTGTAAATGTTTTAAAGTAATTATGTTCTTTTAAATGATGGAAATCATTATGACACCAAACAGAGCAGCTTAAGGCAGATTTTGGTGTCTGATTTGAGACATGGGGCATCAGTAAACAATCAAGTGTACAGAAAGGATGTTGTGAATAAAGGTGTGCATGTGCATGTGCATTATATATATATATATATATATAATATATATATATATATATATATATATATATATATATATATATTACCTGTAATGTCAAAGTCCGTGTAGTAATCAGGACAGTGCTGTGTTGCGGTGCTTCCAGCCTCCACATCTTCCCAACACAGCCAGCCATCCCATGTTCTGTTGCACATCAGCCCAGCTTTAAGTACACACACACACACACGCAGAAAAATATCATAATCTGAATCTTCACAATCTTCACTCTTCATATTGTATATAAGAACAATGAGAGAAATCATGACAAATCTATAATCGCAATGATTAAGTGAATATTATAAAATCCAGAGTTAAGAGACAAAAATCATCTGGAATCTGGGTGGGAGGGGTTTTTCTCTGTCAATCACAGCAACAATAACCAATCAAGGCATTTCAATGATGGATAAGAGAATTCAAAACATCTCAACTCTATAAAGAGTGAAAATGTCTTCAGTGTAGCCAAATTCATATGGAATATCCTACATTCAAACAAACAGCAGATTACTGGACCTATTTTTGAGATCTAACTCCAGGTTTCATGTGTACTTGTTTTAAGCTTGTTCTAGTGGTTTATTATAATCTTATAATAAAATATTAAATTGACTTGACTTGTTCAGTGAGAACAATTCTCTAACGTTAAACAGCACCAATGCACAAAATGTCAATCGCATTCTTTTTAACATCGTTGCTGCTTTCCTGAATTCAGCAAGATGGTCGTACCCTGCATTGCAGACATATTTTATGACAGACGGACTCTGATTTATTCTCGCCGCTCAGAAGAAAAGGGAAAAGAAAAGAAGAAATCAACAAGTTCTAACAATCTTCACGATTGCTGTCAAACAAAATTTCTGGCCTTGAAACAGCTGGAACTGCACCACATGATGAGAATATGTTGAACGTTTGCAGATGAACAATGCATAGAGTGGGACACGCCCGACACACAACACAATAGCATTCCAGTGAGTGAGTTTCTGTTCACTCAGAGAAGAAAAGAAAACTTAATATATGTGTCTACTTTCGTCCTAAAGAATCCCCATATACTGAGCGATTTCAAAACTAGGGAAGGTGAATATCATTTCTTATTATAACATTTACATCATTTGGCAGACACCTTTATACAGAGCAACCAACAATTATCTCTTTTATACCACTTTTATACCACGCTTGAAGGTTAAGGGTCTTGCTCAAGGGCCCAGCAGCAGCCTCCTAGTGGTGGTAGGATTTAAATCTTCCAACCTCCTTATCTAACATCTAACACTGAAACTGAAACTGTAACTGGAAAAAAAAAAAAAAAAAAATATATATATATATATATATATATATATATATATCTATATATATGTGTGTGTGTGTGTGTGTGTGTGTGTGTGTGTGTGTGTGTGTGTGTGTGTGTGTATGTGTGCAATTATCTCCATTTTATTAAGACTGTATAAGTGAGTGAGATTTAGAGTCCTGAAGAAATCAGTTATGTTTTAGTTCATTTGTGGATTAGAATTGTCCAGAATCAAATTCTAAAACTATGACAATAGTGTAATACTGTATATTTCTGTAACTGAAGCCTTGGTGACACATGAATGGATAAATACACAAGATGGAGGGTGTTTTCATGAAGGAAGAGTCATTCATTGAAAGAGTCCCCAATGCAAAGAGTCAGAATAAAGCTGTAATGTTATGCATTGCTCAAAGCCAAGTACTTTTCGAATTATTTACTTTATAGTAGTAAAAAGAAAAAAAGAGACTGTTTCTATTTCATGTTCATGATTAAATAAAAATTAAGCATTGGCATGTGCTATAGAGGTTTTAAACATTACAGGAACAAGCTGGGATATGTGAAGAAACAGTTTCACTGTGATGTAATTTTTATGTGACAAATAAAGGCTTATCTATTCTATTCGTTTACATTTACAGCATTTAGCAGATGGCCTTATCCAACGTACAAAAAGTGCTTTAAGTCTCCATCTAAGAATAATTTACCTTTGGTATGATCGATTGCAAACTAAAGATACAAACGACCTTAAACTCAGTTGAGTTTTTTTTTTAAATTAGTGATGCTAAGACAGTAACGTTTTAAGTGTTTTTGGAAGAGATAGGTCTTCAGTCATCACTATTTGGTGTGTGCGTTTTTTTTTTTTTTTTTTTACTTACTTACATTTTCAAGTTAAATTCAAATTTCCAATCAAATTCACAATGTTTATCTTTATTTTAGTCTCAGCGGCTCTTAAAACAATAATGGCTACATTTATAGTAATAATAATATAGTAAGATTTGAAAATGACATCTAGAAATAATTACGTATTCACACTTTTATTTTCATTCATTTTTCAAAAGTTGCTCATCCACACAGAAAGGACTGAAAACCTGTACAGCACATCAGCAAAACATGTGTCAACTTCAATTTGTGTCCTTTCCACATTCATTTACTTACTGGTTCTTTGACAATGACAAAAATATGTGAGGTTTATGAAAGCCTCTGAAAATGCAGTTTTAAAATGTATCTCCTTTGGAGAGTGTTTAGAAAAAGTTAAGTTTTTTGTTTGTTTTTTGTTTACTGAAAACAACGTCTCAGTGTGGACTGAGTGTGTAATAAAGTGTGGACTGCTATTATAATGGAAACAATATTTTATAAGTAAGGAATTGTATGATAAACGTAAGGAAAATATGTAAAGAAGTCTGAAAAAAGCTCTGATTTTTTTAATTGTCTAAACGCTGCACACTTTTCCCTTGCCTGGCTTTCTCACCTATTCTGTCATGATCCTTTGAGATCTTCTGGTAGCACTCAAACTGGGCCATCATGATCTTGTCGCGAGGGTCTTCATCATCATGAGTGCCATTCTTGGACGAGTGGCCCATGGTGATTAACTGCAAATTGGAAGCAAATGAGTCAGAAAATAGTCCAGAATGCAGCAGGCTGCTTTTAATAATACAGCCATAACCAGCACATACATAAATAATAACCGAAATAAAATGCACTTAGTTAGACTTCACTGTAATCACATAACAGGGACTGGATTTCATTGTACCTCAAATAATATGGACAGGAACAAAAACGAGGTAATCCAGTATCCGAACATGGTTCTTCTCATGAATTCATACAATGGTCCTGAAAAAAAAGTTCTTTATTAATTATATTCTTAGAATGAAAAGTGCAAACGAATCACAAATAACTTAAAAAATGCTTCAGTGAACTTTAAATACACGAGAAAGAAAGCAAGAAAGACCAGCAGACCATAAAGTGTATTTAGGACTGTAGCGTGGAATGGGCAGGGAGTATAATGGCCAGATAGTGTGATGGTTGCGAGGTGTAAGGGGCTGAGAGTATAATTTGGCAGAAACTGTAATGGTTTCAGAGTGTAAAATGGGTTAACGTGTTTAATGGACTGGGAGTGTAATAGTGAAGAGTAAGGGTGGGGAAAAGTAGGGATAATTGGGAGTAAAAAAGGTAGGAAGTGTAGGGTGCAGGGAGTTTAAGGGATGGTGAGTCAATTGGATTGGGGCAGGGAGTCATTAAAGCCCAAAAGGGTTATAAGACTGGGAGTGTACGGGTGTTGAGTGTAAGAGTATTGAACAACTGGAAGTGTAAAGTGCAGGAGTGTATGGGGTGCAGTATGTATAAAAGTAGGGGTGATGAGTGTTAACACTGGAGTGTATAATGAATTGGGAATGTAGGGGGCAGAGTGTGTATTGGATGGGAGTGTAATGGGTGAGGGGTGAAAGGGTATGGGGGCATAATGTGAAATGGGCAAAAGTTTAAAGAATGAAGAAGTGGAAGAAGCAGGAAGTGGAATGTTAGTTGCACCAAACTTGCTAAACTGTGAAGAAAGGAACTGGCTATCCAGAAATATGGCTGCTAGAGGAGAGTAATCTCTTCTTCAATCACAGCAGCACTAGACAATTAGGAGGGTCAGTGAACTCATGTATATGTAAGAGGATGGAAAGTGTGTTAACATAAACAGCAGTGTAATCACCATCAAATGATGACAGAGACTTGGCTAACATGTGGGAATTGTCATGGTAAACAAAAATGGAGAAAAAACAGATATCAAAGACGGTAATATCAGCAGAGAAAGAATAAAGGGTTTGAAGTACCCAATGTACCTCGGTTGTGTATTTCAGAACCACGTGACGTTTTGAGAAAAAAAAATCTCACAATTCAGAGAACAAAAGGGTCTCAGAATGTAAGTGGCCCCTCTAAAAGAAACAACTGACCTCAGCCTGGCCCCCTCTGTTGAAATGGTCTAGAAACATAAGAGCAAGAACAGAATTTCACAACACTTTCTCTCTTATGACTTTCCGGTGGTTAGTTGCATTGGCTCAGTTTTAGTAAACTTTGATTTTCCCCAAGCAAACAGCCGGGGATCGACAATCCCATTGTCCAAGCCAAGACTGTAGCAACAGAGCTGTTATAAGGCCAAAGGCAAGTGGAAGAAATCCAAGCCTTCTTGACATAACAGTTCAGTCTATTGAGGGACCCCTGAATACAACACGGGGGAAGAGTCAATATCCTCCAGACCTACACTAGAAGACACACTTGTGGGTATTTTGGACATAGACATGCAAACAATGGCCAAGGTTAAAAACAAAAAAAGTAAAGACCAGTATGAACAGTGATGACCTTTGGTTTTGCTGAGCATCATTTAGCATTAGGTGAAATGTGTCTGGGTAACAGTTATTGGTGAGTAATTGCAAAACGTAAAATTGGTGGTAAATGTGGAGTTCATTCAACAAAACAATGGCTAATAATTTTTCTACTGGAATGGAATCGCAAGCGGGACATCATTTACATTTTTCCAGCTAATCTGATAGCTTTGGTCTTTGTGAAAACATTTGTAAATTCCAAACTCCAATGAGTTTTTCCTAGATCTCCATCCCTCCATCTATGCTATCTTCTACGGAAAAAAGTCTTCTGATCAATCTCTCATCTCTCAGATGTTTTAAGGAAACCCGAACTCTGTTTCTCTGACCATTCCAATGCTAATGGTAGCCAAGCAGCTCGAAGTGTTTGCAGCTCTCTGTTGTTGTTTTCCTTTTTTAATCAAGAATCGTCGGTCCATCTGTGGCCAAGGGGCACTAGACGCCATGTGATTCTTTTGTTCAACCTCCAAACATTTCCTGCTTGGAATGGGGGGGGGGTGCAAAACCACATGATTCGGCTCATATGTGGAATGGTTTGATTTGCATTTGTGGAATGGTAGGAAAACATACTTCCCAGAAGTCCAGACAGCGAGACTGTATTAATAAAAGCATGTTTTTTTCTTTTATTTACAACCATCTGAAGGAAAAGTTTTTTTCTGTCACATCACAAAGTAAATGAACCTGCATCCCATGAACTCTAATGTTATCAGCTCTGTCAAAGATTCCGCTTACTGTGAACAAATATCTGTAATGTTAAATTAGATTTTTTTTTATACAATACGGTGTAATAATTTTGTATAGGCTATTAATACATGGCACTGAAAACCATATGTGGTGTCCGTTCTGTTAAACCTTCCTTCCTGCTTTTCCTTCCCTCGTTCTCAGAATCTTTGGCTGACATGGGGGACCGGGCATTTGTACTAAAAAACAAAACTCTGAATTGTCTGACCTGAGAAACTTTACTGGCTCACTCTGGTACTTTGGTTACAATAATGCATTGTTTGATGTAAAACCTTCGGGACCCAAGTCCTTGAAAACGCCTTTCTTTAGCTTTTGCTGAGACTACGTTGGTTCGTTTTGTCACATGAAAGGAGCTTGTGAGAAATTTTGTTTACAGCCATTTTATTTAAAAGCTTTGTAAAAGTCTGGGCTGTGAGGCAAATGTGTGAGAACATGTGAGAACATTATTACAATGGGACATCTTATTACTCTGGTATAACATTACTTGTTGTTAGAGATTATGGTGTAAAATGACTGGAAAGCCGTAGCTTGAAGCCCCAGTGCCAAGATGCCACTGTTGGGTCCTCGACCAAGGCCCTTAACCCTCTCTGTTACATGGCTGACCCCAGCTTCCTAACGTTGCGCTGATTTTATTATATGTTACTGTTGGAACTTTTCACTCAATCAAAGGCAACTATGGTACAATAATCACTAAACATCATGTGATCTTCAGGTGAACAATGTTTCATTGGTCCAAGGTAGCTTAACCCCCTTTTGGGGCATAAAAAGACACAAATCTGTTTAGTATTTGCCCCAAACAGGCAGGAGGAATGAGTAAAATTCCCCAGGCGCACATTATTGAGTAAGACAAGCCAAAGGTTATGTTTCAGTTTTACTTCAGTAATAGTTCTATGAGTCCACCGTGTTTTCAGATCACACACCAGATCTGGTAAGGAACAGAATTCTCTGCATTCATTTGTTCTACAAAGATATCCAACTTGATCATGATGCATGATCCTGGTCAGGGTCACAGAAAACCAACAGAAGGATCAAAATTTTCAATGAACCATCTACGTTTCATGAAATAATAACCACATTGTCCTCATTGCATTCAGCATTAAATATCAATGGTTTGTGGACACCATGTCTTGAAATAGGTATGTTTTTTTTAATATTTCATTTCACACTTGGTTTTCATTTGCTCTCATAATAACCTACTGAGGGGATGGTCCACTACATTTAGGAGTATGCTTGAGCGTAAGATTCATTAATTCGCAAGGGTGTTAGTAAAGTCCAATATAGGTGAAAATTCATTACAAAGGTTTTCAATAAGGTTTAGAGCTTTAGAGCATATTTTCCTCCATATCCAATCCATGTATACATCTTCATGGAGCTGGCTACATGCACAGGATCACTATCATGCAGGAACAGATTTGGACCTTTCCTAATTCATGATCCGTTTGAGAAAGAACCACATGGGGGGAAAGTCAGGTATCCAAATAATGTTGTCCATATTTTGTAATTCTGGATCTGCTTTATTCAGATCCAGAATTACAAGGGGGTAGGGGGAGGGGGAGGTGGTAGCTCAGGGAGGGGGTAGCTCAGTTGGGAGGGGGTAGCTCAGTGGTCTAAGGCGCTGGGCTGCTGATCAAAAGATCCGGGTTTGAGCCAAACTGCCGCCCTTGGGTCCTTATAGTTATAGTCTTTTTAATCATTTTTATTATTCATACGGACACCATATAAAATATCGCTTATGTTTGTGTATTTTGCAGTTAACAAAAGACATACACTGTTCTGGTCAAAAGTTTTGTGACACCAACCTTTCCAGCCATGTGAGGTTCTTCTCTAATCTGTTACCACAAAACATTCAACAGATTTTGGATGCATGAAAAGGCCCCTTTGCACAAAGCCAGCTCCATGAGCTGGTGGGAGATCTGTGTATAGTATATGTATAGTATAGTGTGTATGGTGTATAACAGTGAAAACATTTATATAACAGATTGTAATGTACAATATGATACAAGTATCAAAAGGATCATGTTTTCATAGCTGGGGATAAAAAAGCTCAATGAGCAGCAGTGCTCTAATTCTGGTGCTCTAATACAATGATGATGCTCTTCAAAATACTGAGTCCTAAAAGACGAGGAAATGATGAAATCCAGGGGAAAAGTTTTTGAGGTAAATGTGTTATTGTCTCCGAATTTGCAGAACAGTGATGTGGAAACCTTTCCATATCTATATTGGGATTTCCTTGGGTGTGCTATGGGTCACAACAGGAAATGGGAATGGCAGTGACTTATTTGTTGTAGGGTTGCAGAAAAGGCCTAAAGATCTACTTATGACCTCCAGTTGGGTTTTGTTCAATTTAAAGTCTCCTGAACTACAGAAGTGCGATTAAAGTGGCAGGACAACGGTCTAGAAAAGAAAGAACAACATAAAAATTACAGAGAATAAAGATTCCACTCCATCCTGGTGTAACCCTCACTCTGAACCTCAGCAACGTAGGCATGGCCAGATTTTAAAGCAAAGAAATAAAAGTGGCAGAGGCCTGCATGGACGTGGACATTTGGTGGAAAAACAAAGAGCCGAAACATGATAACCTGGTGCCCTTCCTGACGAGTCCGAGGAGGAGTTTATGAGATGTTTCTGCCATTTCCCTCCGCCCTCTCGCTTGGCCTCTGGCTGCTTTCCCCACCAGCCTCTTATATCAGGAAGTCTGTGTCAGTGCTGACAGTTTGTTTAACTTGTGTCAGTTTGGGAAACACCCATCGACATCAAACTGGGGGGGGTGTTAAATTTTTCCACTTCACACCTAAAAAGTATGTGATAAGAGTCAGCCAACACCTTGCACATTCCAGATTATCCTAATGCGGCAAAAAATGTGTGAAAAACACACACACACACACACACACACACACACACACACACACAACACACACACTTTCTAGAATTCAAAGCAATTTACAGTTTACTACAGAACGATAAGTGTTACACTTTGAACAACTTCACAATACGCCCTCATTAGGAAGCTTTACTTAAATAACTGTATTTATTTGTTATATAATCACATCATGATTAAATAAAATCCTCATAAACCCAAACACAACATACATTCAGTTTAATTATGACAGACAAATCTATTTAAAATCACACAACTTTTCCAGATCAGTCATATGATCCTCAGAATTTGGTCTCGAGACCCTAGCTCCATGGTGTAAGACACAAAGTGTGTGTCAGGAATATTAGAGTTTAAGAGAAGCCCTTTCCTGCCAGCTAACATGATCCACGCTTAACGCCTGTTTCGCAACTGGACTGCAAACTTTCTCGAAACTTCAGCCGCGAAGTGGAAAAGACAAGCATGCTTTATAGGGATTTAGGAAGCCAAAAAAGCCAAACATGTCGACCACGGCTGCACAGAGGGAGGAAAGAAGAAGAAGGGAAAGAGGAAGGTATCCAGCTGGACTTGTGAAACCTTCGTCTGACTCACTCCTGTAAATCATCAAATATACAAACACCGGCTCAAAGCTGCAGTTGTTAATTTAACAACAGAGCTCGTGTAGGGTTTGTTTAAGATATGAGTTGCAGCTACACGCAAAATTAAAGAGTTCTGTTAAGGGAAGGGGTGAAAAGGGGAGGCAAGACAACAAGCAACAAAAAATCCTGAAAAGGAAAAGCAAAAACTAACAGAAATGTCTTATGTCAAATGAAACAGTTTTCCACATCTTTTCCACACCTCTAAAAGAAGCCCAGTGATCCTTTAGAACAACATTTAAATCCGAATGTTAGATGTGTTCCCACACACTCTCATCACTCCATATTCCACACTGTGAACATTGAACCCAGCTATTAGGTGTATGTATATACATTTATACACACACACACACACACACACACACACACACACACACACATACACACACACACACACATCACACACATATATATATATATATACACACATACATACATACAAACAACAAACATAGACACCAGTACTGATCACTGAATCTCCCCCAAACCCCTATAATTACAACCCATTAGGAATACTTGAACCACTGAAAAAAATGCTCTGTCCCATGAAAAACTATTCAACCCCACGAACAACAATTCTGCCACATGAACAATAATCTACATCACATGCATCCATTCAACATTCAACAGTCCCTCTGTCATATGTAAACCAATTCTGTCCAATCAACAACCATTCGGTCTCTTCAGTACATTTTGCCCCATGAACAATGCCCAGCTTTTCTGCCCCAGCACTTCATTCCGGGTAAACGGATGCAAGAACACGTACCCATCACAAGCAATAGAGAACTTGGAGAACCATTTAAAAATGGAAATAATTCATTAATAAAAGAAAAGTCGACGACCATTCGATTTTTTGGTTTGTTATTTTCATTCATCCAACTCACCGCACGAATGTGAGAAAATCCGAGAGAAAAAGCAAAGCCAATAAAATACGAAATAATTTGAAAAATAATTAAAAACAATAAAAACTTTTGGTGAAAAGGGGAACACAAGAAAAGAAGCACGCGCTGTTCCTCACTCGACATCCACGGCGCGCGACTATGGACTGCAGGCAGGATGGCGTGATGAAGCGCAGTGACGTTTTCCTCTTTCTCTCTCGCTGATACACACACACACACACACACACACACACACACACACACACACACACACACACACAATCCCACTTTCTCTCTCACTTCTCTTTCTCTGGTTGGTCAACTCTCCAAAACTCCCTGGGCAACTCTGTAACAGAGCCTTAGACTTCCGGTGACATCAGAGCTCTGTTTCCATCTCCCCCTACAGATCTCATGTACTTGCATACCCTGCACTCCATAGACAGCTGTGCACTACCTCGAGTCTGTCTTTCAGCCCATGCATGCATTTGTCATTGCATGCTTAATTTCATTGCATTCAATTTTAGATTGTCACTGTTATTATCTGTATCTCCACAAGCTTGGATTTTTACAAATAAAGAAACCCCTTAAATTAATTAGTTCTCTGCCATTGTTCTCACTGTAGTCAGTGTTGTCCAGTGTCTTCACTTTCTCATTGCAAGTTAAGCTTGCACCATTCAATATTCTGTTACAATGGTGTTCCTCACATTTTATTAAGCAGAATATTGCTGGCTTTCCATCAATAAAAAAAAAACATTGGGCCTTTTAAAAATATTTGAGCACTTTTGACAAGACAAGATGTCTGGAAGACCAAGTCAGTTCCTGGTTCTTTCGGTATGCAGTATCTATTAAAAGTGGCCTGAGAAGGACACCTGGTGTGTCCTTTGAAAAAGGGGACATAGCAACAGGGTCACAATCACTAAAATGTCACTGATGCACACTGTGAATGAAGGCCAGTCTATCTGTTTTGATACAGCATGTTTAATTTGTGTATAGTTTGGAAAAACTGCAACTAAAATAATCAATAAGCAATCAATAAGCAGTACATAGTAAAGAGCTTGTACATGGGACGTAACTTCATCATACACCAGACATTCTTAAGAAAAAGAACGTGATCAAACTATGCTCTTGCAGCCGAAAGAACAAAAACACATAAAAGCAGGTCATTCAACAAGGATATGGTGTTCCACCACACACTGAATGCACCTCAGATATCCTCATTAAACAAACACTAATGCTCTTGTAGCTTAAAAAACATAAAGCCAAAAAGCAAGGCTTTGATGGTCAGGAGACCATCGATTTACAGTTATTCTATTTTCAGTTATTGTCTTCTAATTTTGCACTGGTCGCAATAAACTGACTAATTTACACAAAATATAGTTAAATTCAGTTTTGCATGGAGAGAATGTTTGTATTTATTGTCTGTCTGAAAATGAAATGCTACTGACCAATTCTCATACTTAAATGTGACTTCTTTCTTTTCCTTTCATTGGGCTCTCCCCAAAAACAACAACAACAAAAAAAAACAGCCTCAAGATGCATCAGTCTCTGTCCAGTCCTGATCATGCTAGTTTATTAGACTAGTATTACTAGTTTATTAGATTTCTAATTTTAAGATGAATCTCCATTACGACATTAACATCAGCTCAGGTAATGAGGTACCAATGTAAGCAGGGTACCAATGTAAGCAGGTTGATAATCACACACTAATTGTGAACCTCTGTGTAACTCATGTAATTTTTGTGACTGAATCATGTAGCTCCAAAAAAGTCAATGAGTTTCACCGTTATTACAACGTTGTTACACATACGATAGGTTGTTCAGCAAAATACAAGCAATTAAAATATGGAATAATATGAATGATTCAAATATGTCTGTAACATGCCTACAAATCAATGGATAGTTTAACACACAACACTCAAATACCAATAAGATAAGGAGACGAAAGCTTTGTTGTTGAGGTGTTGAACTTTGCATCTTAAGGTTGTGAGTTCAAATCCCTGGACCTTTGAGTCCTTTCTGCTCAGTTGCATGATATATTTTATTCGCTCTCGATAAGGATGTATCCCAAATTCTATGAATGTAAATAAGATCAATTTGGGTTATGTGTCACATTAAGTGTTAACGATCCATAAGTAAACAATATTCAAACTCACTAATCACTATGGAACACTTTATATTCAACTTATGAATCTTCAAGAAGAAGAGGGAGAAGAAGGAGGAGGAGAAGAAGAAGAAAAACACATTTTACACACACTTCCTGATTGTTAATAACAAATTAGTTCACTAGTCTTGTATTTGTGTTCAATCCTGATTTATATGCATAAGCCCTTCGAAAGTGAAGAATGTAGATAGCTCTTTAGTTTGCACATTCATTAGGATTTCCATTATATGTTAGTTTAATAGAAATAATAAAATATAGGTATATATATATATATATATATATATATATATATATATATATATATATATATTATTTTTTTTTTTTTTTTATATATATATTTGAAAACTGTGATCTGCACATGCGTGAGATCAAAAAGAATCTCGACTTTCAACACATTAACGCATGCGCGGTACGCAGCTCCGGCGGAGGACTATATAAATCGCGCGTGTGTGGTGCACCTCAAATAGCGACCACATCAATAAGTGGCAGTAAAGAGAAATGCAGCTGTGAAGCACCTGCAGTAGAAGAAGATTTTCTTTTGACAGAGTCCGCCAAAGCAGTCACCAAAAATTATATACACAATTATATACACACACACTCTCTCTCTTTCATTCTCATTCTCTCTCTCTCTCTCTCTCTCTCTCTCTCAGTTTTTATTACTAGTTTTAAAGATGCTCAAGTACTCTGTCAGGTTTTATCCTTGTACGAAAATGCCTCATCAGCTAAAGACAACTGGGGAAAGAGTGAGGGGTTTATAGTGGGGACCTGGTGTAATGGGGGACCACCACAGCTTCCTGGGGGACTAACATGGAAAACAGATGGGATTGTTTTTAGGCCAAGTTGTCTAAATGGAAATGGCTATTAACATAACTATCCTATAGGGGTAGAGTCCTGGTCACAAATAACTTGGTTGCCTCCATGCTATGGTACAAGCTGAACATCTTGGAGCCACCAGAAGAAATGACTAAATCAATCCAGAGACATCTTGTGGAGTTCTTCTGGACGGGGCAGCACTGGATTCCTGCACCTGCACTTTATCTACCAGTACAGGAAGGAGGACAAAGCCTAGTGGACATAAAAAGCCGTATCACCACTTTTCGTCTACAGGCAGCACAGAGACACTTATCTGAGAACGACCTCAGGTGGACCAGCATAGCCTGTGCTCTACTCAAGAGTGCATCTGGCATTGGTTATTATGGTAAGCGGAACAGCGGGCTTCTCAGGTTGGAGGAGCTAAGCTTAAAGAGTTTAACACCGTACTATCACTCCATGCTAACTGCATGGAAAAAGATTTTTTTAGTGAACAGGAAAATGTCACACCCAGAAGACTGGATACTCGGGGAACCCCTGTTTCATAATCCCATGGTACAAAGCAGGATCCTCTCCTCAGGCAGTATGAAGCGCTGCTTGGTGGGAGCTGGATGCAGCAGTATAGAACATCTCAGGGATGGAAACAGGTGGAGAACAGCTGCATCACTTCAGCAGTCCACAAAGATCAGATCACTGCGGGTCCTAAACCAGATGCTGGAGGAGGTGAGGGCCTCTCTGCCGGGGACCTGCATTGAGGCTCTAGAAAATCAACATCTACAAGACGGCAGAAACGAGTACACGTTTCCTGCCATCACAGTCTCAGCACGTGTACAGGAGAAGGACCAGGACGATGGAGATGCAAGAGCCCACTTCAAAACACCAGAGTTGGGGCAGTTTAAGAATGTGACAAAGAAAACACTGTATCTCACATGTGTGAATGTGAACCATCAAGATGCCCTCAGAAGAGTGAAGATATGGAGGTGGCCAGAACTGTTTGGCCCAGATTTTGCGGGGTGCTGGAGGTGTCTGTACAAGCCTCCTATCGAGAAACGTACAGCAGACCTGCAGTGGAGACTCCTCTATGGTGTAATAGCAACAAACAGACATGTGGCACACCTGAACCCAGCAGTGGGGAGGGAATGTCCATGGTGTGGGTTTGAGGAAACAGTAGACCACTTGTTTTTATATTGTGCGAGACTGGAATGTCTTTTTACTTTTTTACAGTCCTGGTTTAAAGGTTTGGGTGAAACTTTTTCCCTTAGACGGTTTATCAGCGGCCCCAGGTACAAATATCACCAAAGGAAAAAAAAGTGTTTACTAAACTATTTGGTTGGTTCGGCAAAGTTGGTCATCTGAAAGACACGGAAAAATATATTACTGGGTGCTGGATCAGTAGATGTGGAGAACATGCTGAAAAGGATGGTGGCAGTGAGAATACAGATCGAATACACTTACTATAACATTGTAAACAACATTTAAGATTTTGTTGATGTTTGGGCTGTGGGGGGTGTTGTGTGAAATTGGACTGAATGGATCTTTGGTTTTTAATTTTTAAACTATTGCTATTCTTTTTTTTTCTTTTTTTTTTTAAATAATTTTATTTATTACTATTTTTAAATCATTTGTACTTATTTATATTTGAGGTGCATCCAATGTAAAAAGTGAGAACCAAAAAGACCAATGATTAATAAAGAGTTGTTAAACCTCTCCTTTTCTCTCTCTCTCTCTCTTCTCCTTCACGCTCCTTCTGACTGAGCAGGCCTCTCTCTCTCTCTTTCTCTCTCTCGGAATCTCTCGCGGCGAGGAGCTCTCTCGAGCAAGGTCCTTCTCTCGAGTCTCTCGGAGGAGAGAGCCAGGGAGCGAGAGCTCGTGTCAAGCTCTCGAGCTCGCGCGCAGAGGTACTCGAGAGAGTCTCGAGCCCTACTCTCGAATCTCTCTCGGAGTTCGAGAGTAGAGGAGCGCGCGAGAAGATTTCTCTCGGTCGAGTGCTGGCGATCTCTCCATTCTCCTCTCGGTCGAGCTCTCTCTCTCTCTCTCTCTCTCTCTAATCTCTTCTCTTTCTCCCAAATCCCAGGTATTTGATTTATTCGTTCTTTTTGTTTTATTTTTTCTATTTATGTTCTGATTACTGTTTGGTGTTATAATGAAGCTCTATGTTCTGTTATATACGATGAACTGATTTTTACACCAGAGCTAAACTGAATAATCAAGAACACACACACTTTTACTGTCAGTTCTTTTATTAATGACCGTTTATGATCCCAAACCGTTATTTATTTTATTCATGTTTTTATTTATTTATCTATTCATCTATTTATTTGACTAAATAAGTAAAAATGACTTAGTAACTTGGAATTAGTCATGACTTATGTCAATAAAGGAACAAAAAAGTTTCAAGTTCCTTCTCTAACTAGGGGATCTCTCTCTATCGAGCTCCCTTCTCTTCTATCTCTCTCTCCTTCTTCTCTCTCTTCTTCTTTCTCTCTCTCTCTCTCCCCTCTTCTATCTAGAACACACAGTTCTCTCTCTCTCTGATATAAGGAGAGTATCTCGGACTTCCGAGAGAGAGTAGAGATCTCTGTCTCTCTCTGAGCCTCCTCTCTAGCACCTTCTCTCCACATCTCTCTAGGATCTAGCTATCTCTCTCTCAGTTGGTTTTAAATAAGAAAGCTGATAGGAGAGGGTAGACACCCAGTGTTTAAACCTTAGTGGAGGGTGTTGTACAAACCACCGTTTGTACAACACAAAAGTGTACTAAAATTGTTCTGGAAATCTCTTAAACCTAACTCGTGATCTTTCAAACTTAAAAGGAAAAAGGATAAGGTAGTCTCTGAAAACCAAAAAGGCACTAGTAATCTCTGAATCCGAAAAAAAAACAATAAAAGAAAAATAATTAAAAGAAATATAAAATAAATTAAATGTCATTTTTAATTATTTACAAAGTTTCTTGCCTTAAGTTTGAGCCGCATCTAAGAGTGAAAAATCTTCGGCACGCACACAATGCACACACTGCCCCCTATAGACCAACGCTTCGAACTACAGCCATCAATTTATAAGCACTGGTACTAATAAAATGAACCATTGGTCTATCGTGCAATGCCTTTTTATCAAACATTTATCACTGCACATGAGAGGGCTTTATTGTTGTTTTTTGTTTCTGAATGTAATTTTTTGTGTTTTAAATGGAGGTCCAGGTTTTGCAGTCCAGCAGTTACAAATGATTGGTAGAATTGAGGAAATGTTATAAATATATAATCATACTTTCTACGTGTGATTTATACAATAGATTATACTTTTCCTTCATTTCGATTAATTAAATCTGTTAAGAAATTATGGGAGCTTAATCTGGTTGTGTTTCAATGCTTTCTTCTATCTTCTATCCCCGATCCATCATGAGAAGGAGCACAACCTTTTGCTTTGTAAGCATTAGATGTAGTTGTGTATGTCATAAATAAACACATCTTATCTTTTATATCTTGTGGCATGTAAATCTCCACAATTGTTCACTTCTCTAGCAGTTAATTATGTATAAGATTTATTCTGAATTTGAATCTGACCATTTTCTTGTAGTCTGAACTCAATTGCTCCCAGTTTCAGCTTTTTAACTGTAACAAATCCTAATGTCAGCCCATCTCACTTACTCTTCTTAATTAAATCTATCAGTTTTTTAATAAGCAGATTTCTATTGATCCATTTCTGACTCCGCTGCTTCCTGGCCGGCACTTACTCACATCCTCTTCTAATTGTGTAAGCAGGCTTTTATAAGATTGCAAGGTTCAAATCACACCACCGCCACCAAGCTGCCACTACTGGACCCTTGAGCAAGGCTCTCAAATGCTCAGTTGTAAGTTGCTCTGGATAAGGGCGACTGACAAATGCCGTAAATGTAAATGAACAGATCTAATGAGAGCAAAGTAATGAAGGGAAATAAGGTACAAATAAGGAGTGTTATACTATATTTGTGGGATTTGCCTTTCCAGGTGATACTTCCAGGTGATATTTGTTGATGTAATGATGCATTCACATGATTTGAAAGGTAATATTAATTCTACAGAATAACTTTGGCTGCTCCCACTAGGAAGCCCTTCCTAATGCAACCCTCCCCATTAATCAGGACTTGGGACCAGCATGGATAATTTTTAAAATTAATTCACATTATTGTTTCCTTTATAATTGAACATGTTTAGCTTAAGTAGAACATACAAGGTGACAAGGTTAGTTAGAACAATGAGCCAACGAGAAATTCTTTGTGAAACTGGACAAATGTGCTTCAAGGATTTCCTACATGAGTCGCCCTAGCATCACTGGTAGACGATGAGATGTCCCTTCAACCAGCTCAAATGTCAAAACAGTTTGGTAACTCATGCGTGATGATCGTTTGAGAACCATCCGCTTAATTTCACTTCCGCACCCACAATATTCACCGGGATTGGCTACTGCACTTTGTCTTCACCCTCTTCCTAAAGAAGGTGTTTTAAAAAGAGCACTTAGTAATAGTGTGTAAACATACATACTTAAAATTCTTTCTTGTAAGCAGAGCTAGTCTTGAAACTTTTTGATGACACAGTGTACATGCTTTAGCCTAGCCAGCATCAGCCACATTCACAAACTGATTCACATCAAGTGACAATTTAATACAGCTGATGTACCCAACGGTTGTTGCTGCGCCCCTTTTCCCCCTCATTGTTTGAGGAAACTTAGACATGAACTAGAGCACATTAAACCTGGAAATATGATTCTGTAAGGCAGCAATGAAACCTGTTGTATATTTACCTATAATCATTTCAGCTATACCACTATAGACCGATCATTATTGAGTTTATTTGAAAATTAATTTTTTCACATTTTTTCATTTTCTTTATCCTAAGAACTGCACGGTCTGCATCAAATCGGATCCTTACCCAATCTGGTTTAATTGAATAAAAGGTTAAAGTCTCAAGCAACTATATTGCCAATCTGACACAGTTGGGCTCTTGAGTAAACCCCTTAACCCTTTGTGCTAGCTGTATTGTGGCTGACCTCAGCTGTCTAACATCAATGGGATATGCAATGAAATAATTTCCTGGTAAAAGAGCCCTGATGTCAATAATAATAATAATTAATATAACATTTCTTTTAAATAATAATAATAATTATGGGTTGGCATTCCATAAAGGGTGTATCCTGTCTTAATGCCCGAAGACGCCTTAGATAGGCACAGGCTCCCCGCGACCCGAGGGAAAATCTCATAAAGCAGTAGAAGATACTTATTAAGAAGAGTACTTAGTGTCCATATAAACTTAGCTCAAAACTGTTGTGTCATGCAATTTATATTCCATAATAACAATGCAAGTGGTAAGTGCAGCTGAGGAAAGATCAACACTGATATTCATTTCTTTATTCATTTGTGTTCTTTTATTTGTTCAGAAAAGAAAAAAGAAAAAGAGCCTGGGTTCTCCATTTCCGCCTAATCCAAAAACATGCACGGTTTATTGACACCTTGGAAAATTTACCCTAGTGTATGAATATGTGTGTGTGTGTGGCCTGCATTCTATCCAGGGTGTATCCTGCCTTAATGCCAATAGAAGCCTGAGATAGTGAAATAGGGACAGGCTACCCGCGACCCGAGGGAAGATCGGATATAGCGGTAGAAGATGAACGAATGATTATATATTTATATATATATATATATATATATATATATATATATATATATATATATATATATATATATATATATATATATATATATACTCTATATAGCTAATTCACTCAGAGTAAAAGTGATGGCATTTTGCTTTCAACTGGACCTGCATAAGATCATCTATTTTGTCCGTCCCCATCGTTTCTATGAGTTTAGTGCATTTGATTTCCTGCCCATCAGGCAATCATTGGGTTGGTTTCCGGGGTGTGATCTTTATTTGTTTATTTTTACTGAGTATGATTTTAAAATGTAGCGAAGTATAATATTTAAAAAAAAAAATGACAAAATACAGTAATACAATGAAAATGGTAACATATTAAAGTTCATCTTAATAAATAAAATTTAAAATAAATAAATTAAATTAAATTTATCTTATCTTTACCAATGTCCATTATCATGCTCTTATCATTATGAAAACCTACTTGAAATCATTTTGTATTCAACCATTCATCACATGGAAATAAAATGGATGAATGTTCACACTGCATTCTGAAGGGATTAATTCATTTGCAATATGATACACAGAGACAGATGGACCAGCATGAGTCTCGTTAGCAAATCGGTCTAATGGACTTGTTTATGAGATAACCATGCTGGATAAATGACACCATTCTGGAAAGTGTATTATATAGCGAGGCTTTAATAACATATACATCTATCATTCATACATCTATCATTCATTCTCACACACCATCCACACAGCATTCCATTGCTTTATTTATTTATCTGCCTCATTACTGGCCTTTAAATGTTTATTGTATATACTGCTCTCACTGACAGTGTTCCTGTTTACATGCACATTTTGCACATCCACTTTTTATCACTGCTGCTCTACTTGTTCTTTGCACACTCGCCAAACTGTGATACAATTGTTTACAATACTTTGCACTAGGTCGTTGTTGTGTTTTTTATTTTATTTTATATTGTGTTAGTTGTTTGTATGCTCTGTCTCGTGTTGTCAACACAGTCTTATTCTGTCTTGCGCTGTTTGCACTAGGTTGCACACGATGCACTTTATGTAGCTAGAACAAACTTAGTCTAGTTCTCAGCAATGTGTTCTTGTGTTTGTGTTATATGTTGTTTTGTGTAAGCACCAGGGTCCTGGAGAAACGTTGTCTCATTTCACTGTGTACTGCATCAGCTATATATGGTTGAAATGACAATAAAATCTCTTGACTTGACTTGACTTGACTGCTGTGGGGGAAAGATCTGCGACCACACTGACACACAGAGCAGCATTGTGTTTAATTTAATAGCGTGAAGTGAATATGTGTTTTATTATCACGTCTAATTGCTTTTTAATTGCAGTGTATGCAATATTGCTTTTTCATTCCTGAATTGGTTTCTTATTTAGTTCTCAGTTTCTGCTGCATGTGTGTGTGTGTGTGTGTATGTGTGTGTAACATACCATGTTTAATATATACCATATATATTATATATATTATATAATATATATATATATATATATATCTTATATATATAATGAAGAATTGAATACAAGAATAATAGCAGCTGTGAGAAGAGATGAATGAAATATAATAATGAATATGTGAGATTTATAACTTCAGTATGCACCAAAACCTGATGAGAACCCGTGAGTGTCGAGAGCTAATTCCTTAAAGACTTAACCTTACAATTTTAGAGAATCTTAATGTGTCATGTGTCATGAGCTTCTTTTTTGTCTTTTTTCCTCTACTTTATGAGGTACCACAATTTTGTAACTTAGGAATTGTAATATTCATAGATCTGAATTGGTGCACTGGCATATAAGTGTTGCCTTGTGATGCATTGATATCATGAGAGATTGATTTCAGTGTATATCGATTTCTCCAACGCATTCTTTGAGCACTGCTGCTGCTATGTGAATATGACAACACTATGAAGGCTATTTTAATTCTTCTTCTACATGATTTAACCAATTAAGTCTGACAACAGTTGTGCTCCAGGATTCGGTTTTGCATGATGTCACTGATAGCACAGCTTTAAATATGATACTGTGTGGGTTTATGCAGGTTCATAATAAGCAGGTGTGCAGGTGAGAGCTTTAGGGACTGATTGTTCCCTTGTTCACTGATTACCAACAGGAGCAGCACTCATTATAAATATCTATGCAAATATTTGCATGTTGATTTCTCAATTTCTCAATATAAAGCATATGATATTGTTGCATGCATTATATTATCTTTCCACAAACAATGTGATGTTTATGAGAAGTTATGCAAAGACATTTTGACAAGCTAGAACGCTAATACAGAGAAACAGAGAACGTGATCTCAAAAATAATCCTTGAAAGGGGAAACTTCAGGCTTTCAAATTGTAATTCCAAACTGAAAGAAAGTTGTAATTCATTCATTCATTCATCTTCTACTACCGCTTTATCCGATCTTCCCTCGGGTCACGGGGAGCCTGTGCCTATCTCAGGCATCTATGGGCATTAAGGCAGGATACACCCTGGATGGAATGCCAACCCATCGCAGGGCACACACACACATTCACACACACATTCATACACTAGGGACAATTTTCCAAGGTGCCAATCAACCTACCGTGCATGTTTTTGGACCGGGGGGAAACCGGAGAACCCGGAGAAAAACCCCCTGAGGCACGGGGAGAACATGCAAACTCCACACACACATGACCGAGACGGGAATCGAACCCGGATCCTGGCGGTGTGAGACGAACGTGCTAACCACTACGCCACCGTGCCCCGTGAAAGTTGTAATTAATTCTATATAATTCTGTGAATGTGTTCATACACTGTTCCAGCATGACTGCTCCTGGGCACACAATGAGCTCCATGAATATATGGTGTGACCTTCTTAACGCCAGTAAACATCTTTGGAGTTGAACAAACTTTATCAATGATCTAATCAATGCTCTTATAATCGAAATCTGGTGGAATGAATTCCCATGAGAGTGGAGCTCATTATAACAGCAAATACAGGGAAAATATATGTAGAGTTCTCCTGTGACCTTGCTCTGGGCACCTAGTGTTGAGTAAGTGACATTAAATAAGGGTGTCCAATCTTTTCCACAAAGGGTCAACGTGGATGCAGGTTTTCTTTACTATCAAGCAAGTTCACAAAAAATTCGACCTAATTCAATTCTAAAGATTTTAATTTTCAGTGACTGTTAGGTGTGGCCTTTGGATAAAGATGACTGTCTACAGAGTTGCTAATTAAACTGAAAAATATGGAATGGCTTGATTTATCCTAAATTTTCTATATTTTTGATACTGGCTTTGCATATTTCTTCCCTGCGGGAAGGTGAACCTCTGTCCCAGTCTCAAGTCCTTTACAGCCTGTAATAGTTTTTCTTACAGGATTGTCCTGTATATAGCTCCATCAATCTTCTCATCAACTCTAACCAGCTTCACTGTCCCTGGTGAAGAAAAGGATCACCAAAGCATGATGCTGCCACAACCATGTTTCACAGGTGGGATGGTGTAGTTTTTCACTGTACGTAGAATTTTGCATGTAGGTCAAAAAGTTACATTTGGTCTCATCTGACCACAGCACCTTCTTCCACATGTTTGCTGTGTCCTCTACATAACGCGTGGCAAACAGCAAATGAGACAAAGACTTCTTTTTGTCAACATGGCTTTCTTATTGCCCCGCTTCCATAATAGCCAGATTGGTGAAGTGCATGACTAATAGTTGTCTGTAGTCGGACTCTCACACCTGAGCTGTGGATCTCTGAAAAAACTGAAATATCACATGTATATGTGCATATACACTGTAGGTACCATGCACAAACTATCTGTTTTATCGTTGACAATATTGTAATATTTATGAAAGGAGTAAAACTACTGAACCGAAAACAAAAAGGGGTTGAGTGAAAAGAATCCTAAAAAGTTAGCTGTAAATAAACTAATCTCCATACATCAATGGAATGAGGTTTATTATTACTTTGTCAATAACTAGGAGCGACAAAGCAAAAAGAGCTTGCACAAAAGACTGACATGCCTTGAGTATAAGTTTGGAAAGTATTGGTTAACTGTACTGAAGGGAAATATATCATTATATTTTGTTTTTCCCAGTTCAGTTGTTAATGGAGTCAATGAAAACGAGCCGTGAAAACTCATAATACATTATGAGTACATACATTCATACATACATACTTGCTTTCTTCCATTATTTGTTATATAAATTGTTTTTTTATTAATTGGATTTTATATATACACAATATATTTGATTGTATTTTATTACTTTCATATTTAAAAATCAAAAACAAAAACAAATATCATGAATTAAAATTTGTCACAGAACACAAATTATAATTTCATATTGTACAATAGAGTGTAATATCAGGGAATATGTTTACACATTGAATCATTCTACACTGTATGAGCTACTGATTTGCTTCTTGAGATGTTCTACTTCTTTCTCCATACGTGCAATGTCATTTCTTAGCTCACCATAACTAGAAAGAGCCTTATTCAGCTGGCAACAAAGCCACTTCACAATGGCCTCACATCTTCTGTTGTGAATCTATACAGAAATTGAGTTATGTTTAAATGAAAAGTTCTGAGATAGTTATTTTATTTTAAATACAATAAAAAGTATTATAGCTTACTACTATATCCTTTCTGAGTTGTGACTGGCTATTTTTTTCTTCCTCCAGCAGGATCTCTTTTCTTCTTACAAGTTCTTTTTTGTTGTATATATCGGCTTTAAAGTCCACTTGTTTCTGAACAAAATAAACAATAACAATGTTTAGTATGAATAATAAATTTAACACAGTGCAAACTTTCAGACCAAATATACAACAAAATGCCTAAACAATCACAGAAGGGAGCATATAACAATGTTTAGTATGAATAATAAATAATAAATTTAACACTGGGAAATAAGTGCCACACATAAAATGTTTGTAAAACATTGGGCCCATTGTAGAAAGACATTTTAGGGGACAAATATACAGTTTAACATATGGCTGTGTGTTAGTTATGCAAATTTACCTAAATGACCCAATTTGGACATTTTAGGGGACTTAGTGTCACAGTGTTGTAATATGAAAAGAAATAATAAAATGGACATTTTAGGGGACAAAAATGTGAGTGGTGAACTTCCTTCTGTGAGATACTGTCTTGTCTTGTCTTGTTTCTAGCAAAGTGAGGGGACAGTCATTTCTTCAGTGTTGTCACATGAAAAGTAAACCCACACCACCCCACACACACACACACACACACACACACATATACAGTGGGGCAAAAACATATTTAGTCAGCCACCAATTGTGCAAGTTCTCCCACAGATTATAGGTATACCTCAACTATGAGAGACAAAATGAGAAAAGAAATCCAGAAAATCACATTAGTGATTTTTAGTGAATTAATTGGTAAATTCCTTGGTAAAATAAGCATTTGGTCACCTACAAACAAGCAATATTTCTGGATCTCACAGACCTGTAACTTCTTCGTGTTAAGTCCACTCTTTACCTGTATTAATGTCATCTGTTTGAATTTGTTATCAGTATAAAAGACAAATATTGCAACCCATGTGTTGCCCCAAAACATTAGTGCTCCAGGAGATCTGCATGGAGGAATGGACAAAAATACCAGCAACTGTGTGTGAAAACGTTTGACCTCTGTTGTTGCCAACAATGTGTATATAACAAAGTATTGAGATGAAATTTTGTTATTGAACAAATACTTATTTTCCACCATAATTTGCAAATAAATTCATTAATTCTTTAAATCCTACATACAATGTGATTTTCTGGTTTTTGTTCTCACATTTTGGTCTCTCATAATTGAAAATTACAGGCCTCTCTCATCTTTTTTAGTGGGAGAATTTGCACAATTGGTGGCTGACTAAATACTTTTTGCCCCACAGTGCGTATATAAGTTGAGGGTATAGAAAACACACAAACACACACACACTATATAGATATATATATATAATTTATTTTCACGACCCTGCCTGTGCCAACTCGGAGCCCTTACGCTCACAATCTTTTTTTAACAAGATTGTTTTAACAAGCAGCACCTGGAGCCTGTTAGAGCCGTCTGCGCGCTGCACTATATAAGGGGCGTTCTCTCATCCTTCCCCGTCCGGTCTCATGCTTAACAAGCGGGTGCACGGATACCACGAATATTCCTGAACTAATACCCGTCTCTCTCTCGATTCCTACCAGGTTCCGGTTCCAGCTGTTCCGACGTGATCTCGCCCGGCGAGTCGGCCGCGTTTCCTGCTCGAGGTCCCTCCGTGATTCTCCCGACCTTCTGCTCGAGCAGTTCAGGGCCGTGCCCATAACTTGGTCACTCCTTTGAGTGGCGTCCTTTTAGTTATCCTTTGTTTAAATAAACTCCCTCTTTTGTTTATAGCCGTGTCTGTGTGCTTCCGTTACAGAAGACCGGACCCACAGAGCAACCCGGAAGCCATGGAGAACGCTCCGGGGAAGGCGAACCCGCCTCCAGCCAGGCCAGCGGGAGTCGCAACACAGCCCGGCGCCTCCACGGCCAGCACCGCCTCTCCACTCGGACCCCTCCCCGCGGTCCCGAGCTTGATGAACAAACCCGCGCCGTTTGCCGGAGATCCGGAGGAGTGCAACGGGTTTTTGCTCCAGTGCACGCTCATCTTTGAGATGCAACCAAACTTGTTCCTGACCGAGCGGTCAAAGGTGTAATACGTCATCTCGCTGCTCACTGGAGCCGACCTCCGTTGGGCCGAAACCCTATGGGCGCAGGGGGGTCCCGCTTTCTTGACCAGTCAAGATTTCTTTGCCCACTTCCGGGAGGTGTTTGGATGGATAGAAGCGGATGTATCGGCGGGCGAGCAGCTTTATCGGCTCTCGCAAGGTAGCAGGTCCATTCAAGACTATACACTACTCTATCTACCTACGCAGCCGCGAGTGGGTGGAACGAGCGCGCTCTGCTCACCACCTATCGGCAGGGCTTGGAGCCGGGCCTGCGCCTTCAGCTAGCGGCCGTTGATGACTCGGAGGGACTGGAGCGCTTCATCCAACGCGCTTCATCCGATGCTCCACTCGCCTCAGGACCTGTCTCCCCGACAAACATGCTACTCTTTTAGGTCAGCAGGGCGGCGCTTTTCCTAGCCAAGCAACGGAGCCGGAGGCCACGCAAGTGGATGGCGGGCGCTTATCATCAGCCGAGCGGCGGAGAAGGCTAGCGCAGGGTCTCTGTCTCTACTGCGGACACACCGGTCATAACATCCGCTCGTGCCCTCTACGTCCTGCCATATTCCCTCTACACCATAAAATGAAACCACTCACCACTGTAGTGTGTATTTCCACCCCCACTAGCTCTTTGACTGTCTCTGCGCTGCTGGATTCGGGGTCCGCGGGGAACTTCATCGCTGGGTGATCTTAGTCGCCAGTTGGGGTTACGCCCACAACGGACCCCGACCAAGCCCGGGGAAGACCTGACGGGGAGGCCGCTGACCCGGGAGTACATACGCTTCGAGGTGGGGCTGTTGGAGGTGCAGGTGGGTCAGCTCCATAAGGAACAGCTCCAGCTGCTGGTCTTGGAAGGATCCACAGCTGATGTCATCCTGGGCCATCCCTGGCTGGTACAACACAACCCTGTGGTATCCTGGGCGTCGGGGGAAATTCTGAAATGGGGTGATCAGTGTTTTTCTCAGTGTTTTTCCGGATCTGCCTCTCACCTCCGTCTGTCAAGTCCCCGTAGCCGTCGCCTCCGTGGAGGACCGAGTGGATCATAAGTGCCCGGACATCCCAGACGTCAACGCGGATTTTTCTGACGTCTTCTGCCCCTGCAGAGCCTCGCAGCTTCCGCCCCATTGACCGTGGGATTGCGGTATCGACCTGGTGCCAGGTGAGCCCCTACCGAGGGGAAAAATCTATCCGCTTTCCCGTCCTGAACACCAAGCCATGGAGGAGTATGTCAATGAAGCCCTTGAGCAAGGCTTCATTCGTCCCTCCACCTCACCCACAGGTTCTTTTTTGTAGGCAAGAAGGACGGAGGCCTGCGACCCTGCATAGACTACCGTGCCTTGAACCGGAGCACGGTGAAGTTCCGGTACCCTCTGCCCCTCGTCTGGGCCACTCTGGAGCGGTTCCGCGGCGCCACCATCTTCACCAAACTGGATCTCCGCAGCGCCTACAACCTCATCCGCATCCGAGAGGACGACGAGTGGAAGACGGCATTCATTACACCCACCGGCCATTACGAATACCTGGTGATGCCGCTTGGGTTGGCAAATGCACCTTCCGTCTTCCAAGACTTCATGCACAAGGTCTTCAGGGACATGCTGGACAGGTTCGTAATGGTATACATTGACGACATCCTGATCTATTCTAGGAACCCTGTCGAACACCAGGACCATGTAGCTCGGGTGCTACGACTCGGGTGCTCAGGTGCTACGACCTCGCCTTCAAAAGTCCCAGCTATACCTCAAGGCCGAGAAGTGCTCCTTCCACCAGACAACGTTATCCTTCCTAGGATACATCATCTCGGCCCAGGGCGTCCAGATGGATGAGGAGAAGGTCCTGGTGGTCACCTCCTGGCCAGTGCCCAAATCCGTGAAAGAACTCCAGCGCTTCCTCGGTTTTGCGAACTTCTACCGCCGGTTCATCCAGGGGTACAGTACCCTCGCTAACCCTCTTACGTCTCTCCTCAGGGGCAAACCCCGTACTTTAAGATGTAGCTCGGAGGCCGATGGGACATTCGTCGCCCTGAAGCGGGCTTTCACCACCGCGCCCCTACTCGTTCACCCGGACCCAGACCACCCATTTACGGTCGAAGTGGACGCCTCCGCAACCGGAGTGGGCCTATTTTATCTCAGGACCAAGGCAGGCCGGCGCACCTTCACCCCTGCGCCTATTTATCCCGCAAATTCACCCCGGCGGAGGCTAACTACGACATTGGGAACCGGGAGCTCCAGGCAGTGAAATTGGCTCTCGAGGAGTGGAGGCACTGGTTGGAGGGAGCCGCCCATCCTTTTGTCGTCCTCACCGACCATAAGAACCTCCAGTACCTACGGGAGGCCAAACGTCTCAACCCTCGTCAGGCCAGGTGGGCGTTATTCTTCACCCGGTTCAATTTCTCCATTTCTTACAGGCCCGGGTCGAAGAACGTCAAGGCGGACGCCCTACACAAGGGCTACCCCGTGTACCCTGTACACAACTCACAACTCACCCCGTACACAACTCATTCCTCCGTGGGTTCCGGCCACCCAGGGGCCAACTCCACCATCGCGCTAGAATGTCTAGAACCTCTAGTCTCCTGCCTGCTGGAAAGCTCAAGCCTCTGCCCATTCCCAACCGCCCCTCGTCCCACCTGGGAGTGGACTTTATCACTGACCTCCCAACCTCCGAAGGTAAAACCTGTGTTCTCATATTAATGATTTATTACCATTACAATGACTTTTTTTATATTCAGTGCAATTCAAAATCAAAACATTTACTTGTTTCTGACTGGTAAGAAGTCCAATGTCAGGTTCCATTCCTGTCACAACCAGTCTGACATACTGATGCAAATGTTCATCAGTGAGTCTTGATCTCATCTGAGTTTTCATCATTTCATGCATGAAATGGTGGGCGTCGGCGGACGTCAAGAGAAGGCTTCCTGAACCGTGAGACTGTGGGTGTGTATGCATGAGTATGCGGTAGAGACCTGCGAGACCCAAAGCAAATGAGTGCAGCGGGGGATTTGAAGGTTGATAGCCGGTGAGGGAGGGAATACAGTATATTCATGTGTGTGAGGAGAATACAGTTTTTTTGTAGAAAATAATATTTGTGCATGAACGCGGGGTGGAGCGGGACAAAACTTAAATATTGGTGGCGGGAGCGGGACAAAATAACAAATTTTTGCAAAAGTGGGTCAGAAAAATCCAATATGAAAGAAATAGTAAAAAGCAAGTATGTCACTGTCGTAATTGGTCGGTCATTCCGACAAGCGTGGTGTGATTGGTGCTTCCTGGATCGATCAAGCCCGAGGCGATTCCCACAGAGATACGGAACAGATGTTTGAAAGTGAACTGTTGTTTGTCTCTATTCCTTCCCGCTCCGACCAATGAATCCTTTACACATATATTGAAATAAAAATTTCTAAATATGCCTCAACCATAATTCAAAGGGCCGGATCAAATGTGGGGGCGGGCCATAGTTTGGGGACCATAGTCAAAATATCACAGTCCGATGTCAGATTTATACAAAGTTTTAAAAATTGCATGATATTTGTTATTAAGGACATGATATATGTCTTTATATTCAATTGACACACAAAAAACAGTATTATATGTTGTATATTAGTGTACCTGAGTTTGTTGTCTAGCATTCCCCTCTGGATTCTGTAAGTCCACTTTCAGTTCCTCTCTGAGCTCTTTAAGTCTTTTCACCTGCTCCCTCCTTTCCTTCAACTCCTTATGAATGGTTGTTTGGCCTTTCATTCCGGAGACAGACATTTTGTAGCTCTCCACTTTATTGTGATAAGTGTTATACTGCGTCAGATAGAAATGTGATCTCTCTAATTTCTCTTCTATTCTATAATTAAGATCCATGTATTCCATCTGGACCACTTGTATTTCTGTTTGTTGTCTCTCATTTTGCCTTTGTACTTGTTCAATTTCATTAGTGATGCAGCAGATTTGTTGCTCCTTCAGCTTTATGTTACTGGAAACAGTGTTGTAGCTCTTCACTATATTTGATAGGGTATCCTGCAAATTAATGAAAACCCTATTTAATATAAACCCCTGTGAAGTGGTTGAACTGGCCACAAAATCTCACACATAAAATAACAATGTACCTTAGAGTAAAAAACGAACAAACAAACATAAGACAGTTGAACACAATAATCAGCCTTAAATACTAAGTAAAAGCTATTGTAAAAAGGAGAAATTACTGAAACCTGCAACGACTTTAGAATCTGCTGTTGCTCCTGGAGCTCTGTAGCTTGAGTCTCCCCCTGTTGTGAGGCCTCTAGAAGTGCACTACACAACTCCTGCTCACTATCACAGGAGAAACGTGGACGGGTGATTGTGCAGAACAACTTTAACGAGTCCAAATTTTAACAACATACTTGTGTTATTGTCTAAGCACACGCAAGCTAACGGCTAGTAAGTATTACAGTTCAGGACATTCAGCTAACATAACAGAGCCAAATAAATATGCTTTTATAATATTCTGTATCGTCTATGTTTATAGAAATTTGTAATGTTTACCTGAAAAATCTTTTTTCACTGGACATAGCTGCCTGGCTGTTAGGATTTCCTGTTTGAAAAGACAATTTTATCAGCCTTAACAAGATCCCTAGACCTCATAAACAGGTGTTCTTTTATTGATTCCTCAACCTTTTAAATAATATACACATGTAATTTTCCTCACCTAATTTAATAATTTAACAAATATTCAATAATGTTTAAATTCCAATGTGTATTGTAAATACAATGATTTGAAAACCAATACTTAACGGGATGTATTTAATCGAAATACATGCCAGCAATAGCATCGGATATGCTTCGTAAAACTTTCAATGGAAAATTTGAGGCTTTTATTTTAAAACTTCTAACTCAACAGGAAACAGACATCAAGAACGCCCAATATGCTCCCTCTTTCGGCTTCTCCCGTTAGGGGGCGCCACAGTGGATCATCTTTCTGCGTTCAACACAGTCCTCTACCTCTGTCTCTTTCACTCCAACATCCTGAGAAAAACTGACTTGAATAATGCTGAATAATAATATGGGTACAATTTCTCTTCATTGTGTATGGAGATTGAGGTTGTATACCTGCATCACTCCCTATATCTGTTTATTGTACATGGGTTAAGATGTGATTCCCCATGTTACTTTGAGGAATTTGGAAAGGGCAATAGCTCCTTAGTAGTGGACATGAGAAAAGGCATTACCTTGCACTTGTGTCCCTGTTGTTAGGATGAGGATAGATCTCTAACTGTGGTGTTTGAGGTTTAAATTCATTCATTCATTCAATGGACTGAGGAAATATCAGTGAAGGCTGCAGGCTTCAAATCTAATTTACCATTAAAGGGCTAAGCGTTCACACCTAAAATTTCACTCCAGATGATTTACCTTTTGTTGAGGCTGTAGAAACCTCTTTCATTTTTCTGTAGAAAATTCTTCCAGGTTATAACTTCCAAAACTTGTAAACTGCATTGTAAACATCCAAATAGAAGCACTTAAATTTTAATCAATGACCCCATTAATAGTTTATACCACTCCTGAAAAACAAAAAAGTAAAGCGTTTTAGAAACTGCTACCACTTAACTTTCAGGTTTTCAAAGTGTCTTGTAAAGCCACAGGTTACATTACCTCTGCTGCGTTATAACAGGAACACAATCGTTGTAGTTGTAGCCTACAGATGATTACAGTAAATGAATACAGTAAATTACATACATTTAAATGTGATATTCAACTGATAAATCTATTATATATTTAAACAGCAAATGTTCACTGCAAGTGTAGAACATTAAGCTTATTGCATAATTGCCTAGTGTGTGTTTTTGCCTACATATAAATAAATACAGAAACATAGTGGGCCAAAGTAGAAACAATCTAGCATGCCTCAATCATGACTGGTTTCATTACTACAAGTGCAACAACAAACTATCTGACATACAATAAATATTATTACAAAAGCAGTCGTTAACAGCTTTATTAATATACAATCATTGTTTCATACAAACAGCATACTTGCAAACATAAAGGACACATTTTATAAACATATCCCTCTCCAGATATTTGGGATAACAGCTAATTGAAATGTAGAAAAGCAGTTAATGAGTAAAGTAAAGAAAATACAAAGACTCCTAGATGTTTGTCAATTTTATTTTTCAAGTACACACCATCAATAAAAAAAAAAAAAGATTTAAGAATTAAGAAAAAGATAAAAATTTACTGAGTACAGAGGTCTAAATGGTTCTAAACGGTATTCCATTCAAATGAATTACTGATAACAAGGAATTAAACTCTCAATCCTCTTCTCCTCTTTGTCGAAGGCTCCTCGATTTTCCATTCTCTGTCTTCCTCTTTTTGAATATGACTCCAAAGCTACTCTCATCTCCAAGAGAAGTGATGGTGCGTTCCTTAAACTTTGTTTTCGGCTCTGGAAGGACATCAGAAGAAGTGGATGTAGTACCTTCACTTTCTTTCTTTGGAAGCTGCAAATCCACATTTTCACTGCAGATGGAGGAAACAAATGTAATGGTACAAATAAGGTTACTGAGTTATTTATTGTATAGTATTTCATGGACACTAAGGGTGAAAGTTATATCCAGTTTTTCAACTAGACAAATATTTTCTCTAAACATATTTTCTCTAGACAAATCTAAATTCCTCTACAAAAATTATGTGTGTACAATAATATTTTAACATTGCATATAGTACATCAGGGTCAAATAAGACAAGATACTTACTAGGGGTCCTCATCCTCCTGAATCTGTTCCCATTTTCCATATGGATTTGTTGGTCTGGGTTTCTTCATATTTGGCTTTGGCTTTTCTGTGGGTGCAGGTGATTCTTCAGCAGCTTCATTCCTTTCTTCTTTTTCCAAATCCACTTCCACAGTAGATTCTTGTTCATCATTCTGTGGTAGATCTATGACTTTTTCCTTTCGTTTCTGTAGAAAGTATACCCATTATTATACAGTGTAGCCCTATACACACACATACATATACATATACACACATATATAGGGGTCACCACAGTGGATCATCTTTCTCCATACCATCCTGTCCTCTATATCTTCCCTTTTCATACCAACTACCTGCATGTCTTCCTTCACCACATCCATAAATCTCCTCCTTGGCCTTCCTATTTTCCTCCTATCGATATACTTCACGTCTCTTTTCTGCCAGATACATGGCAGCGTTTCTACTCACACAATTGCGCCACGTTTGCCTTGATGGAGGTCACAGTTGAAACCCTTAGTACAGCTTCAAGATTAGTGTCACTAAGCGTGGACCTGAACTTACATTTATTAAAGTTCATAGCTGGGAAAAGATTCTCACAAAGTTAACAAAAGAACATTAACTGACTGACCACTTTGGACAGCTCTGGGAAGCCTGGAGGTAATTCTCTCAGAAAATGTGCAGTTGGGCTGTGACGGTGAACTGCTTCACCGTGGTCAGTTGCCACCATGGTTGTCTATTGCCATCGGCGGTAGTGGACGTGACGTCACACAATCTAACGTTAACACACAATGGAGGGGAGATATTGCGAGTTGTTAACACACAATGGGGGCGAAAACAATTATTTTATTTGCGGGACTCCTGCAAAATGATCTTAAAAATATATGTCTGTGTGTATATATATGATATATATATATATATATACTAAAAACAAATGAACTATTATGAATCAACTGCAAAAAGCAACAATGTAAACTAAAATGAAAATAAACAATATACACAAGCTTGGGAGCGACTAAAATATTGCCTCGCATATCGTCCCGCGCAGGTCTCTTCTAGTGTAGGGCTTAGACTGGTCTAGACTGTTAGACTGGTGAGTTTATGGATGATTCAGCCATGGTTCTTGTTGGAAAACCAAATGTTACATCCCCGATCTGCAGTCAAATTTGTTATTTAATATTTAACTATATTATATAAGCTGTATTGTGTTGTTTCATTGACATTTTAGCAAGTTTTTTTTAGGGATGTTTTAGCATCCCTGCGTTTTTGCCATTCTTGTTTTGTTTTTTTTTAATACATAAAATGCTATCTTTTATCTCTTAGTTGAGAGGAACAGTGAACTCGGACTTTCACTTTTACCGGTTCTGGTTATACAGTTGCACGAATCAGAAAAACGTGTTCAGTGAAGCAATAACAGCAATTCTTATTCTGTCACAGATTATTATTATTATACCCCCCCCCCCCCCCCACCCCCTTACCCCCCGGCGGTTGTTGGTGAGTCAAAAAAGTGCCACCATCACAGCCCTTCTGTGCAATATACTATATGGATTTATCTGTGCCGCTCTGAATTTAGTTTTTAGTTTTTAGGATCCACATCTCAGTTGAGATGGGGTCTGCAAACAGCTGGATTTCTTCTATAATTTCTTCCATAATTTCTTCTAAGGCAAAAAACTGGGAGTGCTCTAAACTCTTTGATCTGATACAAATTATGCATTTCAGGACAACAGACATAACATGATCATATTGCAAGAATTTGCTGCACAATGCCCATCGGTGTATAATGAAGTGCAGAACAACTGCTGAATCTGCATGTTTCTCTTCTAACTTTCTTTGCACTAGCGCCACCAGTCCATTTTTTTTATCCGTCATAGACGGGTCCCCAGCGGTGGTAATGCCTACTAGTCTGTTCTACGGTAAAACAAGTTCAATCACGTCCCACAGCTGATGAAATAGTTTTGGTTGTTGTCTGGTTGTGCATTGAACACAAACTGACCAATTCTTCAGTCATCTCGCACTTTTTATTAATACTGGTCTCCTCTGTCCCCCGCGAAATGGAAGACTGTTCTTTGGTCAGACGACCACGAGGAGTTGAAAGGCCTGATGAAAATAGCTCTTATTAATTCTCTCTGCAACTGAGTGGCTCATTTTTTCAAAAACCTGAAGATAATGCCAGACCACATTCTGCAACAATCACAGCATCCTCGTCGGGTACTGAAATTTTGCAGTCCAGTTAGAACATTAAAATGGTTCCTGTTAAATTCAAGAATGGGAGAGTACATATACATGGGGTGGATGCACAGTGTATATGCTGTAAAATATATTCTGCACCTACACATCATTTCATTCAGTTTTTAAAAAAAAAAAAATTACACACATTCACACACAGCACACACAACACACACACACCACACAGTTGGCACACACACACACACACACACACACACACACACACACACACACACACACACACACACACACACACACACACACACACCGGGATGAGATGAAAGAGTTATCATCTCATATTCTCTTACCCTGAAGCTAATTTTTGGAGCAGATGATGACTGTTTGGAATTTTTGCTACAGAGGGATTCCGGCTGAGTCGTACACGGCCTTGTTTTAGGTGGGGGTCCCTTGGTAGTGAAAAATGCAGATGGCTTTTCCCATGTAGACTCTGAAAACAGAATTAAAAAATCATACGTCTTTGTATCTTCTGACAAACAGCAATATAAAGAAATTCTATTATTAGAATTTTTTACCATTAAAACAAAATACACAAACAATCATTTAAGTAGTAGTTTAAATTAAATTAAAATTAAATGTTATACAATGCTTTGAATAGGAAATAATACAGGGAGGTCCTGCCTTGCATCATGTGATTATACAGTATACACAGGGTGCATTAATAACTTGCCAATGAAGTATTCACCAATATGATACTTGTACAATATGATCATTGTTGCACATAGTTTATTGTGCAAATTTCAAGTTGCAAATTTAATAACCTGTTATCAAGGTTTTGTTCACGTGTGCAGGGCGCAGTATTATTTGAAAAATTTTCAATGTATATTTATTCCGATCAAATCCTGATACTTTGAGGTCTATGCTTTGTGTAAACTGGAACTCACCTTCAGTCTTTGTATTATAGTAGTACATATATCCCTCAGGGCTCATGGCTTCTAACCATATACTCCCAGTCTGTTTTAAAAAATAAGTGGCCAAATAAACACATTGGTATATACTACAAAAGAAGAACTGCGCTGGAGAGCTCAGTAATAACAAAAAGACCAGTCGACCATGGAAGACAATTTCAGAATTATTTGCATTATTGGCAAAGAAATATCCTGTCACCACTTATAACTAAATCATGGTCAAATGCATGATCTGTCAAGCATTTACATTTGCAGTGGAGAGACATGGAGAGAGATTTATGGAGAGAGATTTGGAGAGAGACATGGAGATAGATTTATGGCATAGACAAAGGTGTTTATTGATAATGCCACTATACATATACACTATACATAGAAGGAGCAATATACATTCTGAAGTGGTGAACCAACTGAGAAGACTTTACCTGTTCTTTAGCTGATGAATCACTTTGATCTTGAAATCCTTCTGGTTTCTCCCACTGAGACTCTAAAATTAATAACATAGTTAAGTCATTTGTGTGTAACACAAAAACGTTAACGTTGACAGCACAACTGTTGAACTGTATGCAGTAAACCATTAGATTTCAAAAGAAACTGACCTCCTGTTGTTGTGTTGTAGTAGTAAATTTGACCAGTGTCAGTTGTTGCCAACAACCAGTTATCAGATACACTCTTCTTGTCAGGTTTCACAATATCTTTAGCCTCAAATTTTTGAGTGTTTGTTTGAGGGTGAACAGGTGTTTCTGTTGGCAATAATCAGACAGAGTTCTTTAAAGAAACTGCTTTATTTATCTTCTGTCACAACTTTTATGTATTCACAAAAAGAGTTCAATTTTAAATGGTGCAAATTTTTTAAAATAATTTCTTCACAGAAACAATGACAGGCGAATGTGAACATAAGATTTTCTGTGTGTAAAACAGTAGAATTAAATGTTACCTGCTTCTGCTTTTAATCTTTTCATGTCTTCTCCATATGCTTTCAGTGCAGCTTCTTCCATTGCTGCAAACTCCTTGGACATTTTCTCGACCTTCTTGGCTTTCTCAGTGCTGTTCTTTTTAATCTGTAATGAAACATGAGAGGAGGGGTGAGAAATATTTGGTCATATGCACCACACAGCCACCTCTTATCTCTACACTAATGAAACACAGCTCTTGATGATACATCTTGATACACCAACTTTTTTATAACTATATAGCAGTCGCTGCTGGTCTTTGCATGCCAGAGAAGAGTTAATGTAAGCAGCAATACCAGCCTCGAGAGCAAATTTTGTCATTTTTAATATCTTATTACTTTAATGGGCCAATTAAGGGCTTTTTATTACAGTAAAAGGCTGTCGCTTACCTCTTCAATTTTGGCAGCAACATTTTGTTTGTGGTTTTTTCCTCTCTCGTGAAATTCCACACTCTATTCCGATATGTCAAAAAAAAAAACAAACGTATTAAATATGCGAACAACAACATTATAATACTATTAGATTTGTATCACTGGCATCTGGAATATGGACTACTCACAGGCTTGTTGTCTGCAATCCAGCACTTACAGTATTGGCAGAATTTCTTGGGTTGGGATTTCCAGTAGTCAGCCCTTCATAAATACAACACGCATGCATAAGATTTTGTACGTACTTAATTTCATTCACATATGAACATTTGACATAAAGCAGAATGCCTAGAGATACACTAGACAGTTTTTAAGTAATTGTATAATCCCACGGAACAATGTTACTTACATTACTTCCGCAATTTATCGTATATTTTGTGTCCATTAGACACTGTTTTATCCAGGTATTATCTAAATAACATTTGGCGCATAGTGTTGACGTTATCGGGTTGTGCGACACTCAGGGTGGGAACAAAAGTGCGGCTACTCGATTCGTACCGGAAACTCTCGCTAGAAAGAGTTAAGAAGAACTATTTCCGGTACGGATCCGGTAGTGTCGATGAGTAGAGTATTACAAAGACAATACACTGCCGTAAATTCTTTTGACATGCTTTAGACAGGAAAATAGGCATATTTGCGCACATGCGCTGTATAAATAGTGATTCCGGTACAGATCGAGTATCCACAAGAAGTGTCCTAGAAACCGGTAAGCAAATTTGACAGGGGGCGCAGATTAAGTAGCTACGATCTTGCCCGATTAGCACTCATGCGTTACTGCTTTTATTGGCTAAAATAGTAAAGCACGCGTTCTAATCGGGCTAGATCGTTTCTACGCATGCGCAGCCAACGCAGCCAATAACTTCACAGCGCTCTTGACGACACTGGGGGAAATCTCTGATTTAGAACCCTACAGATTATATTGTTGTAGGTGGAGATTTTACTGTTGTACCGGTTGAGACATAAGATGTCCCCATAAACGCATAATTTCTCAACCAAATCCTTTGGTCTCCCATTTTTTTACTCGTCAAATTGATGGATGCTTGGAAAGAATTGGATTTCTGGCTCATTTCATTTACATTTACATTTGCGGTATTTAGCAGACGCCCTTATCCAGGGCGACGTACAAGATATCTTATATATCGATGTATTTCAGATATCTTTTATGTTAAAGAATGGGATTTTTACTATTTCGGGAGCACCTTTGACAGACCACTGCTATTTCACTATTATTCAAACCTACAAGCCACAACATTCAAGGATTAAGGCATAGCGGAAATTTAATTCTGACATTTTTAAATATGAGAGATGCTTAAATGAAGTTAAACATTTCATTCTGGAAAATAAAAACAGTCATTTTAATTCTAATATATCTAAATTGTAAGACATGAGACATGGATAATTTCTGTCAAATCACATTGCTCAGTGATGATTATACAATTTTCACACTCATGTATATATTAACCGATTACAAGTGGCCATTAGTAATTTAATTAATGAATCATTATCACGTTTTCTTTAAAGGAAGATCGGTTCATAATAATATAAGTTCAGTAATAAATTTAACAATAAAGTCATATTATAGAGCAGGGGTCCCCAAACTACGGCCCACGGGCCGGATTTGGCCCGCCCCCACATTTGAAACGGCCCTTTGAATAATGCCAGAGACATTTTGAAATTTTTATTTTAACATATGTGTAAAGGATTCATTAGTCGGAGGTGGAAGGAATAGAGACAGTTTTCAAACATCCGTTTGGTATCTCACTGTGGGAATCTCCTCGGGCGTGACCAATCCAGCAAGCAGGAGTCCCCCTTAACCGTAACCCTAACCCTATTTGATATGTTTTTCCATAGAAAATATGTTATTTTGTCCCACTCCCATCCACAATATTTAAGTTTTGTCCCGCTCCAGCCCTTGTTCATGCATAAATATGTTGTTTTCTCCGGCAGGCAAAATTTAAGTCGCTCCCGAGCTTGTGTCTGTGTATCATTTGTTTTTATAAATGACAGTTTATTATTCTTAACAGTTTATTTGTTTTTAGTATTTTTGTTATATTTAAATAAATTTTTTTAAAAGACCATTTTGCGGGATTCCCGCGAAATAAACACCTTTATATAATATTTTAAAAAATCATTATAATGGTAATAAAGTTTATTAATATACCGTATGATATAGAATATATATATCAAATGATCCTTTGTCTGTGTGGTGCATAACAAAGTAATAAACTATTCTAGTATAAGAAGGTAAAATACATACAGTTAAAATCATAATATTACTAGTCGTCACTCCGGCCCACGTAATTTTCTTTTATAAATTGAACCGGCCCCTCATTAAAGAAAGGAATAATTATGTGGCCCTCTGGGAAAAAGGTTTGGTTTACAGGTTCGTATGTTATGGTGATTTTAAATGTATTTTATGTACTAGTAGGAAATCCAACTGCTATTCACTTTGTCAGTAGTAAGAGTAGAAGCTGTAACAGTTAGTAATAGTGGTATTAACGTAGTATAAAGCTATTTGTTATATTCAACTTCAGATATTAAGATAGCCTAAATGAGATAGCTTAATTTTAATTGCTGGAGAAATTAATATTTTTGGAAAAAGAAATGTGATAATTTGTCATTTTTCTAGAAATGTCAGTTTAGATATTTTAGTAAACAATACCTAGAATATTCATAGTTATAGTCTCAGTATACTCGCGGCAAAAACAGGGACATAAAAAAATGCGGCCATTACCCGGGACGATAATTTGCGGCCCCCGTTTTAATAAGTGAAAGATTGACGTACAGTGCGGCCCAAGCAAGATCCTGTATGTTACGGCAAGCTGGTGAAGAATGGCAGAAGTAGCAGAATTGACTTTAGAATTACAAAGAGCTTTTATTTTAACAGCCCAGGTGTAACCTAGAAGTACGTCATCTTAAAGACAATACAATGCGAACTCATACCCCGAACCAGAACCATGCCTGAGCTGCACATCAGCCTGGCTCATGGTTCCTTCCCTCACACATGTCACACACACATGTCTTGTTGTGTGCGGTAGCTGAAAACGAACCAATCACGGTGAGGTATATGGCTCTGGGTAAAGGGCGGAACATCGGCTGGGCTGTCCAGTGCCTCGCTCACTCACTCATTCATTCATTCCTCCAGTAAGGTGGGCGGAGGAGAAGCCCACAGTCATCCAATTTTAGCAAGTTTCCTCTTCAGTTTCAGAAATGAAGGAGGTGCTGTGATCAATGTGATCCAGAACAATGTGTCTGTGTACTGTGTCTGTAGCCATCTCCATCATAACCGATCCCGCTCAAAAATTTAGGTGTATGGTGTATAAATTTGTTCTTCTACAAAAAGACAAACAGTCCGTGAAAAAAATAAAGACTTACCCTTGTAGAGCAAAAGCGTTTTATCTTCGCATAAGAAGGACTGAATAGCATGAAGTGCTTCTAATCACATGCCCTTGGTAAAATGCGTTTATATGACACTTGAGAAATTCGGATAACTGCCGCATATCCGATACGATTGGAGAAGGAGAACTCCGATTTAGCTGCCCAGATCTCTCTGCCATGTACACACCTTTCTCTGATAACGATCGGAAAGCGAAAGTGCGCATGCGCCACAGCCCCGTGCAACTGAAAGTCAAAGTTATACCCGAGATTGACTCCTAGTGGAATCACATATTACACAACCTGCACTGCAATTCTGCACTCAAAGCCAAGTTCAGGGAGGTGAGTGGAGACTGCAGACAAGCTTCTGCAATTTTTGAGAGAGGTTGACCCCCAACTTCCCTGAACTTTCCAGGGGGGACCGGAGAACCCGGAGAAAAAAAAAACCCCTGAGGCACGGGGAGAACATGCACAAACTCCACACACACATGGCCGAGACGGGAAACGAAACCCGGACCCTGGCGGTGTGAGGCGAACACTAAGCCACCGTGCCCCCCTATGTTCAGAACAGTTCATGTTTAATGTTCCATTCATGTTCATAAAGTTAAAGGTTAAGGAACTGTTAAATCAGACATTCATTTTTACATTTATTTATTTAATTCATTATTTTGTGTTAAAAATAGATATTTGAGAACATTGGAATGATCATGAGGGGCACGGTGGCGTAGTGGTTAGCACATTCGCCTCACACCGCCAGGATCCGGGTTCGATTCCCGTCTCGGTCATGTGTGTGTGGAGTTTGTGCATGTTCTCCCCGTGTCTCAGGGGGTTTTTCTCCGGGTTCTCCGGTTTCCCCCCCCCGGTCCAAAAAAACATGCACGGTAGGTTGATTGGCACCTTGGAAAATTGTCCCTAGTGTATGAATGTGTGTGTGTGAATGTGAGTGAGTGTGTGTGCCCTGCGATGGGTTGGCATTCCATCCAGGGGGATGTATCCTGCCTTAATGCCCATAGATGCCTGAGATAGGCACAGGCTCCCCGTGACCCGAAGGGAAGATCGGATAGCGGTTATTGTAAATATAGCGGTAGCGGTAGAAGATGAATGAATGAATGAAAGTGATATTCAATCATATAATTTCTTTTTTACACTTGACCAACATTTTGTCTTTGTTTTTAATTAAATGTGTTGTTAATCTGAGGTTGCATTTACTTAATTCTAAGTCTAAATGATATTTATGTCTTGATATGTAAACCACAGAATTCAAAGATGTTTCTAAAAATATTTTGTATTTTATGTATGAAATTTTGAACAGATGTTGGTAGTAACTCAATTACAATCCATAAAAAAGTTAAATAGGAGAAGAAAATATTATTGAACATGCATTGAACACAAAGAAACAATAGCTGATGTCACTAATTAGTTATTTATTTAGTTATTCACTTATTTGTGCAAATTATCAGCCAGGTGATTGCAGGTTGATCAGCCTTTAAAAAGCCTTAGAAAGCCGTACACACCTCTAAATGCAAGTATACAGACATCTCATAATGTGTAGAGGCAAGAGTTGTCCAAAGACCTTCGCAAGACCCTACACACACACACACACACACACACACACACACACACACACACACACACACACACACACACACATATAAAATGTATAATTATATATATATATATATATATATATATATATATATATATATATATATATATATATATATATATTTGGGCTGTCACTGAATTCAAATATTTAATCGTGATAAATTGCACGATTGCCATGAGTTAACTTGTCATTTATCGCACATAATTGCACAATCTGAATGTATGATAAATGTCAATGTTATTTTTTTAGTGGTTGTTTTAATTGTAAAATATGGTACATGGTTCTTATAAAAATTATGTTCTGGTTGCTATCCATATAAACTGCTGATACGTTTAGGTCATATCTAATTATGTAGTGATTATACATTACTGTAGATTACCTATATAGCATAGATAATATACAGTACTATAGTCATACCTGTTGTGAATGTGTAGCTAGTAGGCGTAATTTGAGTAAATTTAGGAAGCGTGAGTGGAGGCATGTTCCTGGTGTTTTTGTTAATAAATTACATCTATTGCCTCTTTTATATTCCATCCTAAAATTACAAATTAGAATGTCATGGAAAAGTTATTTTATTTCAGTAATTCAACTTAAATGGGTTGGCATTCCATCCAGGGTGTATCCTGCCTTAATGCCCATAGACGCCTGAGATAGGCACAGGCTCCCCGTGACCCGAGGGAAGATAGGATAAAGCGGTAGAAGATAAATGAATGAATGAATGAATGAATGAATAATTCAACTCAAATTGTGAAACATTAAATAAACAGTCTTTGGTTCTTTTAATTGTAATCATTTTGCCTCACATTCATGTTTTTAAATCACAAAGCAATGTTCAGTGTATCAGAAATTTGTCATTGTATAACTGTAAATTTGTCGCCCCCTCAAATAGACTCAACCCAAGAGGGTTCAGGCAGTGCTAGAAAACAATAGTGTCCAGCCTTTGCGTCCAGCTTTTGAAATGAGCCTTTGAAATGAGAGAAAGAAGCTCATTTCGGAAGCTCATAGATCGAACAGTAAATTGAGAGCTTTGCTTTGTGGCTCAGCTCCTTCAACACAACGGACCGGTACATCGCATTACTGCAGAGGCTGCACCGATCCGCCTGTCGATCTCCCGTTCCATCCTCCCCTCTCTCGTGAACAAGACCCCAAGATACTTGAACTCCTCCACTTGGGGGAGGAGCTCTCCACCAACCTGAAGTGGGCAAACCACCTTTTTGTGGCTGAGAACCATGGCCTCGGACTTGGAGGTGCTGATTTTCATCCCAGCTGCTTCACACTCGGCTGCAAACCTTCCCAGTGCATGCTGAAGGTCTTGGCCTGATGGAGCCAACAGGACAACATCATCAGCAAAAAGCTCCCTACAGCCACTGGCTGCTCCAAGAAATTCTATCCCTAAAAATAATGAACAGAACCGTTGACAAAGGGCAGCCTTTGCCAGAGTCCAACATGTACCGGAAACAGGTCTAGCCACGGACCCCATACTCCCGGAGCACCCCCCACAGAGTGCAGCGAGGGACCCGGTCGAAAGCTTTCTCCAAATCCACAAAGCTCCCATGATCCCTCCATCACCCTGGAAAGGGTATAGAGATGGTCCAGTGTTCCACGGGCAGGTCAAAAACTGCATTGTTTCCTCCTGAATCCCAAGAGCCAGCCAGGCTCGTAAGGACTCCTTCTATAGCTTGACGGCCATCTCTTACTTCGGGTGACCACCACCGGGTTCGGGGATTACTGACACGAACGGCCACAGCTCAGAATGGAGGTGGAAAACATGGTCCACTCAGACTCAATGTCTCCAACCTCCATCGGGATCTGGTTGAAGCTCTGCCAGAGTTGGAGGATCAAAGTTGGAGGATCAAAGGAAACAGAGCCACTGGAGCTTCCAGAATGGACTGGACTCCACTGACCCAAGGCAACAATTACATTTCATTTGTCCATCATCACTATACACCTCAACATAATTTAGCTGTAAGTAATATGGTTCCCTCTTAAGTCTGGTTCCTCTCATGGTTTTTTCCATATTCCTCCTCAGGGAGTTTTTCGTTGCCACCGGCTTGCTCATTATGGACAAACTTGTACTTATAAATAACAATATTTTCCATTTTACTGCATTAACTGTGTAAAGCTGCTTTGAGACAATACCCATTGTTTAAAGCACTATAAAATGAATTGAATTGACAGATGGTTCAACTTGTGACCACTTTCTTCTTGAAACTGCTTTGCCTCCAAATTTCAGACAGAAAGAGACTTGAAAAATCCTCACTTCAGTCCAGTTGCATCTGATTTGAGAGTAAAAATGTAGTAGATTTCCATGATTTCCAACTGAAAAATGTTGTTTAACCAGAAAGTCTTGACTCACTACCTATAGCATGATCAAGTCCCTGCTTCAATGTCATCCATGGAGAGTGCAGAGGAACAAGAGATCAGCTAATCTGCTTACGAATAACTTACTGTCTGAATGTCATCTGTTAAACATGACCAAAATCTATCAACTTATCTGTAGATGAACACCTTCCTTCTGCCTTATGATATAAGCTGAAAGGTGGCAAGAGGGTCAAGAGGAGCAAGCTTATCTTTTGCATAGGAGAACAAGAGTTCCACCAAGAGTGCTCACCTACAATGAGATGGGTATACCTACTTATAATGTTGAATAATTGATTTAGTATTGCATGGTCTCTGACTCCATACATCAAGGGCAACTGACCACAGTACTGATGAAAAGGTGGCCCCTGCATCAACAGTCATGAACCTGTCACGAGTCATGAGCACAGTATTGATGAACAATTGAACAAAAGTTTTAGGCATAGTGATTAATCATCAGGTTTGTGGTGGTGAGTCCTATCCAACTGACCACAGATTCTCCTTTTAATTACTGATGAAAACGTCTGGACACATAGTCCCCCCCTATTCCACCACTTCAAAGGATGCAGGCTGTCTGTCTTAAGCCCCACTCCCTGTACGTATTAGGAAAATTACTCAGAGCTTTCTCCTACAAAGCCCCAGTGTTTAAGTGGCCCCTGCATCAACAGTCATGAACCTTTTAGTGAATGTCACTTAGATAAAGGAGAGTCCATCTGGGGGACACTCATGGATGTTGAGTATTATAGTGATCTGGTGTGTTTATTTGCTGTCTGCCTCACTCTCATTAGGATCATGTCTGTGTTTCCCTCTGTTTCTCATGAGTTCCTCACACGTTTGTCTGTTCCCTCTGATTCTCCTGTTATGTAGTTCCTCTGCTGTCTGTCTGCACTCCACACTTCTACACACTCCATTGCCACTCATTTCTGTCTCCTGCATTCCGACTGCTGAGCTGCCCAGTGAACAATTGAACATGTTGATGCTAACAACCCAAATAACAACCCAAATTGATGGGTTCTCTGTTGAAAAACCGTCGCTTCGGCTTGCTCAACAAGAAACAATTAGCCAAAACTGCTAAACTTATTTTCACTTTTCACACATTAGTATTATGTAAACTTTGGGACGATGACACATTAGTATTATGTAAAGCTGCTTGGGACGATGACACATTGTAAAAAGCGCTTTAAAATAAAATTAAAATTGAATTGAAGAATTGAATTTTTGCAATCGATTAGTTGAATCTTGTTGAATGCTATGGAGTGAACTCATTGTGTTCTTAGAGAACTGCATTGGAAACACTATTGTGGGACTGAAAGCGTCTTAAAAGGTCATGAAAACGCAGTTTCAGAGGTGTTTTACCTACTTTGGGTTTGTAAAACCTTCTGGAAAGGGTCACTGTATGAAAATTTGCATACCGACAATGTTGGCAAGATGACGCTGAGAGCAGCCAATATAGTAGATACACTAGAACAGGGGTCTCAAACTCAATTTACCTGGGGGCCGCTGGAGGCAGAGGCTGGGTGAGGCTGGGCCGCATCAGGATTTCCACGAGCAAAGCGCTGATAAATCATTCCAATGTTCTCAAATATCTTTATTTTTAACACAAAATATTGAATTAAATAAATTAAAAAATGAATGTCTGATTTAACAGTTCTTTAACCTTTAACTTTATGAACATGAATGGAACATTAAACATGAACTGTTCTGAACATAAGGGGGCACGGTGGCTTAGTGGTTAGCACGTTCGCCTCACACCGCCAGGGTCCGGGTTCGATTCCCGTCTCGGCCATGTGTGTGTGGAGTTTGTCCATGTTCTCCCCGTGCCTCAGGGGGTTTTTTCTCCGGGCTTCAAGGAGCTTTCTCACACAAGTATGTGCTCCCTAAAAGGCACATGGTCCGCTTGAACATTCTGGAAAGTTCAGGGAAGCTGGAGGTCAACTCTCTCAAAAACTGCAGAAGCTTGTCTGCGTCTCCACTCACCTCCCTGAACTTGGCTTTGAGTGCAGAATTGCACTGCAGGTTGTGTAATATGTGATTCCACTAGGAGTCAATCTCAGGTATAACTTTGACTTTCAGTTGCACGGGGCTGTGGCGCATGCGCACTTTCGCTTTCCGATCGTTATCAGAGAAAGGCGTGTACATGGCAGAGGGATCTGGGCAGCTAAATCGGAGTGCTCCTTCTCCAATCGTATCGGATTGCGGCAGTTATCCGAATTTCTCAAGTGTCATATAAACGCATTTACTGTTAAGTTTCAGTTTCACCCGCGACGCGCCTACAAGTAGCATCTCAATGAGAGGGATCGGTCATGATGGAGATGGCTACAGACACAGACACAGGCTGGATCACAGATCACAGCACCTCCTTCATTTCTGAGCTGAGAGCAGCGGATGACTGTGGGCTTCTCCTCCGCCCACCTTACTGGAGGAATGAATGAATGAGTGAGTGAGCGAGGCACTGGACAGCCAAGCCGATGTCCCGCCCTCCAAAGCCATATACCTCACCGTGATTGGTTCGTTCAGCTCCACACACGTTTAACAAGACATTTTTCTTATATATTTTTTGATATTTTTACATGTTTACATTAGTTTATTTTGCATTATTTATTTAAATTTTTTAATGCACCTTATTAGCCTGTGTAATGACAATAAAGAATTCTATTCTATTCTATTCTATTCTATTTGCATGAACCATTCTGCATTTCAGGATCCTGTTAGGATCCTCTGATCTCGGACCTTCAGATTTTTGGGACACACTTTCAGATATACGGGTCTCTCTCTCCTTCTTGCTTCCTTTGCAGATATGTCCTGCCTCCAGGTTATCCTGTTACACTTCATTAAAATGCTTTTGTTTTCCATCCCTCGTTGTCGATCCACCCATGGTTTCCGCTGAGGTCGTCGCTCCGCTCGTGGTTCCTGCTGAGACCATAGCTCCGCCAAGGCTGTCAGAGCCAAATTTGTTTTGATTGCATAGGAGAAGTCTATCATGAACTGGAGACAAACTCACAACATTTTTCATCTGCCAACAATAGAAAATTAAACCGTCAAAGGAAAGGGATTGGATCTATGTGTGGACAACTAATATCTAAATATAACGGTGCATGGTCCTGTATTAGAATACACAAGTAGTCAATATCAGAAACAGTCAAATTCAAACTGAAATCTATGAAAAAATGATCTATTTTTACATATGATTGATTGACCTTTAGAAAAGATGAAGAATTTTTTAATGGAAGGATTACCAGTCTGTCCCAAGGATCAAGCAACCCACTAAGGTTCATAAACTCAGAAACAGATTTTGACATAGCTGACTGAGATATTGGTCTGGAACTTGATCTATCTAGTACTGGGTACAAGTACACAATTCAAATCACCTCCAAAAATGAGCAAATGATCATTTAAACAGTAATTTGTTGGAGAACTCAACTTTATCAAAGTTAGATGCGCAAAAGTTTACCAGCAGCACCTTTGTTTGCATTGACATGCTTATAACCATAAGGTAGATACACTTCATAATGTATCTGCCATTATCAGCAATAACATCATGACTTTTCTTGATTTAGAACGAAAGTTAGAATAAAAGACCTGCCCTATCCAAACAGCCTGCAGCCTGTAATTATATTTTCGGCCTGTAATTGTCTCTTGCAAAAAGAGTTACACCATTTCAAATGGCTAAACATTTTACCACATTTAGATGGACACATTTAGACATGCCACATATGTTCCATCGATTGTAGCGTTGCTCAAATAGGGGGGAGCAGCACGTTGCTGAGAGAACTGCCGTTACCCCAGTGAATCAGCTTCTTCGCTATACCAGAATAACGTATAATCATTGACACTTCCGGAATGGACACTTCTATAATGAACAATCCAGGTAATTACCTCCACACATCAGTGAAGGTTGCTCGAGCCTGGGCCACCTTGGTAGTACAGTTGATCAAAACAGAGAAAGAGAAACCTCTAAGGGATGCAAAAATTGTAAAACTATTGAATTCTTACAAATGTAAACAATTGTATTCTCATTGTATTCTAAAACAAACAAATGAAAAACAATTTTATGTCTGGTAAATTTCAACAGAAAAGGTTCTGCTAAGTATCTACATGTAATTTTCCCACTTGGTTTCTAAATGTTGCATTTCTATTCAACTCAACTATATATAACCATTTGAATTGTGTTGTTTTCTGATTGTGCTGTCATGTGCAAAAACACTAAATGCTCTACTGATCAGTAAATAGACAAAAAGATATATCTTGTGTGAGTCTGACATGCCCACATTAGTGGGATTGGTGTGATAGTTACATGTGGGTTTGGGTGCTGACGGTAAGCACATGGAAAAGCAGATCCCTCTTAAAATCCATCCATATAAAAAATAGATTCAAAGTCAACAGTCAGGTAATTGGCTAAAGCAAACTCAAATGTGAGTCATAAGAAATTTTTTAAAAATTAAAATAAATAATAAACAATTGCCCCAAATACAATTATTCATTACAATAGTATTCACAAATGAAAGTGGATTCTTTCAGTATATTTTGGCTCAGTGTAAAAATGTAGGTGATGCCTAGGACAGTTTTTTCTTGTGTTGCTTGGATCTTTAATGATCCACACTCTCGGTGGTTGTTATGTTTTCTGAGTTCAGCTAATAGAATACAGTAGTTTCCTAAATATCACAAGAGTTACCATTCCAGGAACTGCCACAGTTTGTGAAAAATCACAATATACTGGCATGAAAAAGTTCAGTAAAAATCTACTTTATTCATCCCCCAGCAGCTGGCCGCCTGTCATTCCTATGATGCTGAACCACCACTCCACCCTCCTCCCAGAACAAGAACCCATGCAGCTCAGGACCCAATGGCTATCAAGCAGAGGGAGAGAGAATACCGCCTCTTGACTAAAGTATGGCTATATTGTGTGGATTCCGGTCACTTTACACGGAAGTACCCCATCAGACCCCCACATCCTTCGGTGGGTACGGTCAATATCACCTCAGAGATAACCAACCGCTTAAAATTATCAGTTAAGCTCTTCAGCCCTGCGGTGTCACTTCATATTATAGATTCTGGCTCCTCAGACTGCCACTTGCCTGCCTCCCCATCACCCATAGGATTGCTCAATTGACCTGATAGCAGGTCCAAAACTGCTATAAGGGCGAATCTATCTGCTATCCATCCCAGAGCATGGGGATGTAGACCTACATATGTAGGTACATACTCCATTGACACCCCTGCTGTATTACATTCTGCCATACTTTACTACTGCTGGGCCCATCCAGAAATATTTAGAATTTACCAATTTGTTCAAGTTAGAAGTGAAATGGCGAGCAAGTATTAACCACTGCCTTTAATAACATATCAAATTGTATTAATAAACATATATGTGCACACACATCACCCTTACCAACTATGCATTTAAATGATGAAATTCATTGCATGTAATATTCAATTGTTGGACATAAGGCATAAGGAAAATAAGGTTGATAATTAATTGATCATCAAAATCACCTCAAAGTTGATTATTTGTCTTGATTGGCATGTACCATGTACCTTTTATATCAGAGCAAATTGCCAGTGAAATGACAAACTATGTCTTTTTATTAATTACATTATATCAGTTCCAAATAATCATCTTTGTGACAATGTCCATTGTTAAAAACTCTATACAAGTAAAATATAATTTGCTTTTCCTCTCACCAGCCTTACTGTACTGCTCTCTTACGCCCTGAAAACGTACTGAATGTCACCCAATTTAATAAGCCCACCTTGTTTAGTCTTATACAGATTAATCAAACACAATGTATTGAAGAATAGTGATTATTTTACTGCTGGTGTTGTTTGTTGGTCTTAACAGCAAAAGTTAGACAAACTATTTTTCCCCCTCTTCATGGTCTGTAGATGTTCTATTTGCTCTCAGCAAATCTGATAATGATCTGCTGTACCAGTGGAAATGTAACCCTTATGCTCTTTGGCAATTTGTCCTACTCATATTACTGCTTATTTAAGTAATAGCATGTTATATCCCTGTATTTTTACTACCTTGAAAGCAAGGTCAGGTAAATATACAGGTATCTGTCTTCAAGAGGATCCCATTTCACATATTCTATCTGTAAGCAAGTATTATTTTAATATTTTTATATTCATTCGTTGAATATTCTTAATGATGTTAAAAACAGGATACAATTGTAATTATATTCCTATATTTTATATATATTCTAATAGAATCAGCCAAAACCTAGTCTTATGACAACACAAATTTAAATGTCTGAACACTGATACTACATATATTGACATGGTTTTCATATGTCAACGATACATAGATTTTCTTAATGCCGCAATAAGTAGAGAGCCAACTAATACTTCATCTAACATCCAGACTTATTGGATCAAGAAATCACTTAAACAGAACCTGTCTGACAAAGTGAAATTTGTTAATAGCTCACTTCATGATGTAATCTATAAAAATTCAAGAACAGATGAGTCTGGAAAGGGGCAAAATGCTTTGGGACTCCAGTGGAAGCCATTATTCACAAATGGAGAAAACTTGCAACACTGGTGATCATTCCAATGAGTGGCCAACCTACCATAATTCCTCTAAGAGCACTACAATGAATCCTCCAGGAGCTTATAAAAAACGCGAAAAACATTTAAAGGTCAATGTTCCTGATTCAACATTTACAAAAGACTTCCATGGGAGAGTTCCAAGTTGAATGCAACTTCTGACCAAAAAGAACGTAAACTCTCATCTCACATTTGTCAAAAACCATTTCGATTAATCCAAAGACATTTGGGCAAATATACTATGGACTGATTAGACAAATTTGTAACTTTTTTGGAGAGTGTGTATCCTGTTCCTGTACATGTAGCATTAAACTAACACATTTCATAAAAAGAACAGCATACAACAGCAACCACAGTCAACATACTGTATAGTAGTGTACTGATCTCGGGCTGCTTTGCAGCTTATGGACCTGGACAACTTAATGTAACTGATGGAACCTTTCATTCTTTACCATAAAATCCTTTCTAAGTTCATGACGTTCAAGATTAAGGGCACTTGGGTTATGCAGTAGGACAATGATCTGAAAAACACTAGAAAGACCACCTGGCTAGAAAAAAATGAAGGCTAGCTGGCTAGCTGATTTAAATCTCATTGAGACGCTGTGGCATACCATTCAACAAGCCGTGAATGCTTGAAAAACCCTCCAATGTTCCTAAATTAAAACAATTATTTAAACAAGAGTGTGCTAAAAATCCTCCAGTAATTACAAATGTTTGAGTGGAGTTCTTGCCACCAATGCCTTAACAAATAGGAGATAAATATTTCCTATCTGATAAATATAAATATATTTAATAAATATTTAATAATGTCGAACATTACTTTTTTGGAGTCGTAGGTATATAGCAAATCTAAACGTATAATATATTTAAATAAGAGTCGGTGTTTGCACGGCAGTGGATCGCAACACAGCAAATCCCGCCTCTTTAAAAGGGAAGGTTTAAATGGACCAAAGCGCGCCTCCTCCTCCCCCTAAAAACGTGTTGGGATCTTTGGATCCTCAACGAGAATCTCATGGAAAAGAAGAATAGAACATCGCGAAAAGAACAAACTCACTTAAATGCGGATTAGTGGAGAGCGATCAGCGTCTTTTTTAACGAATTGCTATTTTTTTTCAATCATCGGTCCATCCACTGTCCCATAACTAAAATAAATTTAGGAACGGACATTTCATCAGTACACTAAAGTGATCATTTCAAACAGTTTATCCCCATCAGCTCACTGTTCCGTGGATTTGGAGAAGATGAAGACGTTCTTTAATACATGCGTCTTGGTAGCGCTCGTGCAGGCATGTTTCACCTCATACGTTCCATGCGACCCTTGCGATCAGAGGGCGCTGTTCATGTGTCCCCCCGTACCCACAGGCTGCCAGGTTGTGAAGGAACCAGGCTGCGGCTGTTGCCTGACATGCGCGCTGCTGGAAGGACAAGAGTGCGGCGTTTATACGGCAAAGTGCGCCGCAGGTCTGCGCTGTCTACCTCGCCTAAGTGAGACGAAGCCGCTGCAGGCGCTGTTACACGGCAAGGGAGTTTGCTTAAAAGACAAGACGGTCCGGGGTGAGTTGCTACGCTGAATCAATCCAAAATATGTATATAAACAGGGGGAAAATAATAAATAAATCTCCCTAACAAGATTGAATATTGTATTGTATTGAATATTGTAGAGTAGACAAGCTAGACAAGGTCACCATAATCATAAAAGGCTTCAGGTTGCTATAAACATAAATAACCTAAAGAACATTTATGCAACAAGATAAATAATAGTATTTTATGTTTATGTTTTATTTTATTATTATATAATATCATTTGGATGTCTTTCTTAATTAGACATGTTTCTCAGTATTCTTTATATTGTCTCGATGAGCATTCAGCAATGTCCTCTTTATAATGCTTTATTGAATTGTTCTGAAGTACGTGAGCTTTTCTCCAGAAAACATGGTCAAACTGCAATCTATAATTTTCTTAGATTTTAAGACAGTGATATCCTATTGGGTGCTCATAACAGACATTTTGATTAAGTTAAAATTAAGATACAGTGACAGATTATGAAAGTAAGGCAAAGCTGAAATAACTAGGATTAATGATTTGCAAGTGAAAGTTTACAGGTGACACAACAAACAAATATCTTTTCTCACAATATGTGTAAATAACATTAAGGTAATTTAGTTGATTGTACCCCACCTTCCCTAATTCTAAAGTCTGTATTATTTATATTTTTCCCCAATATTTTTGGAATTGGGATTGTTCGTTTTCCACTGTGATAAAATGTATATATTCATACACATGCTATATTCCATCAGTTGGATATATAGTGTTTTATAGTCACTCAGTATATTACACTAGTGTTGCTATCCTGTTATATATACATATTTGGATTTCATTGATGAAAGTAAATGATGAACACTTACATTTTTGAAAGCATTCTTTGTTTACAGCATTTTTTCACACCTGTTACCTGTTTAAAAAACTTTTCACAGTACTATATATATATATATATATATATATATATATATATATATATATATATATAAAATTATATAACTTTATGTTGTTGTATGTAGCACCAAGGTACACCCACACACACACACGTAGCGCCGGCAATTAAACCTAATGAATATGTTATACAGCACAATGTGCAAAATAGTGAAATGTAGACAGTAGTAAAAAATATAATTATGTGCAAAAAGACAGCAAGAGCAGCAATGTTGAGTTGTGCAACAAAATTTTTCAGCAGATAAGTGAGTTTGTGTGTGTGAGAATGTGTGTGTGTGTGTGTGTTGTGTGTGTGTGTGTTTGTGTGTGTGTGAGTTCAGTTTCAGTTCAGTTCTGTGTGTTGAGGATGCTGATGGCTTCAGGGAAAAAACTGTTACACAGTCTTTTTGGATGCTGATGGATTCTTCGAAGGTCTCTATCTAGACAGGTCAGGATTCTCTGGGTCTCTATCAAACTACAGGGGTGGGCAAACACGGGGGCCCGGCCCCTTGGCCAAAAGGCCCCTTGGTCCTTTTAACTGAACTGCTTCGGCTTCTTTGCCGCACGAGAAGAATGTTAACCACACAGCAAACACGTTGTTGGAGTAGTCAGTGTTAAAAATGAAGGAAAAATACAGAAAAATACATATTTTTTTTGTTTCTTTATTTTCCTTGAATGAATATCCTTAAGGATTCTTAAGGATGGTGGGTAGCCTAATGAACATGATGATGATTTAACACTCTTTACAAGAGGAAAAAATTCATATTGAACATAAGTTACGTTCAACGTTATTTTTGGTTCGTTCGGCCCATTGAACACACCTGGTTCGAAGGTCATGTGGCCCTTTGGAAAATATAATTGCCCACCCCTGATCTAGAACATGGTCATGAAGGGGAACCCTGTTGTGTGACCAGGTGAGGTTCTTCGCTAGATGAACACCAAGGAATTTGTGTAAAAAAATGGCAAATGGGCTTACCCCTACTCTATATCCTAGTACCTTCTTTTAGAGCACATAATGTCTCCAGAGTGACCTAAGACTGAACTCACGAGCACTTTTGTAATCTAGTCTTGCTTATCGCAGGTAAGATATAAAAATTATACTTACAACTAGACAAAAGGCATGTACACAGAGTCATTCTAAAGTATAACAGACAAAAGTACAATTTCCCTTATAGTGTCTATGTTCATGTAAACCCAAACAAAGAAAACAAAAGGTTTACACGAGGACGCCAAATGATGCATATGCATGGAATGGTAAATTATGATGGCCAAATAAGAGATGGCCATCTGCTGACTGTCACTGGTTTATAACACCAGTACTTGACTGACCTTTTTGCACATAATGCAATTGTGTTAAAATACAATGCAAATTGAGTTATTAATTATATATACTAAAATAAGACCTGTTTAAAAGCATAATTATTTTTATTTAAGCAAAATAAATAAATATATCCCTTTTTTTGAAAGAGAACAATTTGAGTGAAAATATTTAGGATTTTTTTAAGGATATTTGCCTTACCTTCTTACTTTGCCTTCACCTTCTTACTTCTTACTTTCAAATTAATCTAAAATGATTGTAGTGCAAGCTTTTTTTGGGGTTTCAGTGATTGTAGTTATGTAACAATTTTTCTCTTACTTTGGACCCTTCTGAGAGAGGATCTACTTCACTTAAACTAAGCTTGGCTATATGTCCCTAAAGATGAAGCACATATCATTCATTATATTCATAGGCAGGTTTATATATATATATTCATTCATTCATCTTCTAACGCTTTATCCGATCTTCCCTCGGGTCACGGAGAGCCTGTGCCTATCTCAGGACGTCTATGGGCATTAAGGCAGGATACACCCTGGATGGAATGCCAACCCATCGCAGGGCACACATACACAATCCACAAACACATGCATACACTAGGGACAATTTTCCACTGTGCCAATCAACCTACCTGTGCATGTTTTTGGACCGGGAGGAAACCGGAGAACCCGGAGAAAAACCTCTTTGAGGCACGGGGAGAACATGCAAACTCCACATACACATGGCCGAGACGGGAATCGAACCCGGGCCCTGGCGGTGTGAGGCGAATGTGCTAACCACTAAGCCACCGTGCCCCTGACTGGTGTATTGTGTTATTGTAATGTGTACTCTGTATTATGAAAAAAAATTACATGAAAGAATTTTCATTTTTGGAAAAAAAATTTAACATTCACAATATATATGTTATATGAACAATAGTTAGATATGCACAATGGCAGCCATAACTGGAGACTTTATTTTCAGCTTGTCTTATCCATCCTACATATAAAATATGCTTGCGTTTCTGCACTGTATCGTAGAAAAACAAATGGGCTGCTGATAAACCACTTCCAATAACTGTCACTGTACTGTTTCTGAAAATGTGTGCAAAATAGAAATGTATGTATCCTATTATACTGATGACACAATGTGATATGATGTATTATATGTTCCACTCCATCAGTCTAAATATAATAATAATATGTAAAATAATAATATGTAATATAATGTTAACCTTCAAATGCTCAGCTGTAAGTTTCTCTGGATAAGGATGTTTGCTAAATGCTGTAAATGTAGAAACATAAATGCATATTTATACAGTGAATATATATATATATATATATATATATATATATATATATATATATATATATATATATATATATATATATATATATAAAATGATCCACTGCTGTTTTTGGTTTTGTCCACTGACAATGAAATGATCACTATATAATATTTACAGTAGGTATAGGTGAACATTGAGAGACTGAAAGACACGAAAAAGTACATTTTTAAGAAATTTTAAATTGATTACGAGTAACATTGAGTAACAAGTAAAATCAGCAGCTTTTCTGGCTCCCAGGTATATCTTCATACAGCTAACACGCTGAGAGTAGGAGCACTCTATAACAGTAAAACAGTATAATACCTGTATAAAGACACTTTTCCAAAGAAGCAATCAATCAATCAGATTCCAAACTCTCCACCAAATAGATCAGATAGATGTGGAATGATGTTAGGTACAAGTTTATAAACCTACACAAGGTTGGTATGGGCTACATGTCCATTGCCAGTCAGCTTAGTGAGATGGTGACAAGAGTTGGTGTGATTATTCACAAATGTAACAACACAATAACTCAATCTCAACATTGGAGGATTTTGTCAACGATCTCAATGCAGCTTGGACCAAATTCAACAAGAAAACAATTGGTAATATATTATGCAGTGAAGGACTGAAATCTTGCAGTCCACACAATGCTCCCCTGTTCAAAAAAATTTCCATCTGAAGTTTTCCACTAAACATCTGAATGATGTTTAGGGCAAAATCCAGCTCTTTGTCATCAACTCATCTCGAACATGTTTGGAGGAGAAAGGATGTTGTATTTGACCCCAAGAACACCATCTCCACTGTTAGATAAGGAGGTGGGAACATTACACTTTGGGGGTGTTTTCCTACAAAGGACAACTGCAACCACTCCAGTCGCCATTCCTTTATTCCATAATAAAATCTGTGGAGGGAACTGAAGGTTCGAATTGCCAAATGCAAGCCTCCAAACTTATATGATGTGGAAAGGATTTGTAAAGAGAAGTGTGACAAAAATCTTCCAGACACGTGTGCAAACCTGGCAACCAACTACAAGAACTGTCTAAATTGTGTTTGCCAACAAGTACCAAGTACTAAGACATGTTTTATAAATGGGTCAATAATTATTTCGCTCATTAATATGCAAATCGATTTATGACCTTTTTGCAATGCATGTTCTGGATTCTTTTGTTGTTATTTGTCTCTCACTCTTTAAACAAACTAACATTAAAATTATAGACTGATCATTTATTTGCCAGTGGGAAAATGTACAAAATCAGAGGATCAAATAATTTTGTGTAAAATGACTGTTTCATTACCACAAGCAAGTAAAAAGCAAAAAAAGCAAAAAGTGAAAACAATATATTTTTTTTAACCAAGTCTACACAAATGATTCCATAAAAAGCTATCACATTTATACATCTGGGTTCAGCATGATTTCCCTGATGCTGCTTCCAATGTATAACCCTATGTTTTAGCAGAACAAACCAGCTGTTAAGACAAAGGTTAAGATAAGGAGACTTTATTGTCATTGTAATGATACAACAAATTTTGTTTGGTAGTTCTCAGATACCAGCAGCAGAAAAAGAGTAAGAATAAATAAATTAAATAACAAAAGCAAAATATAATTGCAATAGACGGAAAAAAGAAATAGACTAAAGATAATTGTACAGAATTACAACAATTAATACAATGGAATATATGTAAAGTGGGATTGGATCATGGTGCAAACTTTATTATTAATGTCAATACTACTACTACTACTGTTAATAATAATAATAACAATAATAATAGTAATAATAATAATAATAATAATAATAATAATAATAATAATAATAATAATGTCTTAATTAAAATACAAGAAAAGATAAAACCTAAATCTGTTTGAATAGGTCAGACATAAAAACCCAGACCTCAATGTAGTTGAGAATAATATTTCAGTTCCATCAACATGGAAAAGCTTGGCAAGGCACAGTAGTTATTTCATCATTTAATTTGCATATTTATAAATAAATATTTGCAATATTTTAGGTTAAAGCATCAGAATTTACTAGTTGGGTCTCAAAGGTCATAGACCTTTACCTGGCCCTCCACTTCCACCAGGGGCAGACTTGGCATAGCCTGGCATTTCTGCATGTAATGCCTTGTACTTCCAGTGGAGTATATTTAGCACATGTAGAGTGTGCAGTATATTTAGCACATAGTATATTTAGCACATGATGTTGCTAATATCTTGTAAACCCCAACAAGATATACTAGTAATAATGGCATACAATAATAGTAATAAAAGTGTATGGAGCATTAGCAGCAACATGGGAAAATTGGAATGATAATGGGAAAACAGTTTGGTTTGTAGTATCTGCCTTCAGTTATCAGCAGATATGTGTGTGTTGATTGTCCTTTATCTTTTGGGAGGCATAAACAGTCTATCCTGGATAGGCTGAATCCTTGATGATGATGTTGCTAGCTATCTTGTGTAGACAGAAAGCATAAACCATATTGAGGTTGGGGAGCTTTGTTCCCACAATCTTAATCTTAACTCTTAAATATTGGCAAGGTCCTTCTGGTTCTCTGTGTTGCAGCTGGTGTACCACACCAAGTGCTGAGAGGTTACTTTGGCCTTGTTAAGCTTCCTCAGGAAAAAACTGTGTCTTCTGAACTTTCTTCACTATGTCAGAGGTGTTAATGGTCCATGATAAATCTTATGTGATGTGTAGACTCAGGAATTTGACATTGTTAACCCTCGCAACCTCCATTAATGTGGAGGTTGGATTGTGTCATTTTCCTTCTTCGCACGTTTTCAGTGTACCATAAAGTAATACTTTCAATGTTTCATTTTTTTTGCAATATTTTTTTGTTGGTAAAATATTTAAAGCACAATGGCAAACAGAATGAAATCACATTTCTCATTTTACATTTTACCTTAAAGCACACAAACAAAACAAAAACAGACAAACCAAACAAAACAAAATAAATCAGTTAGAAAAAAAAAGAAAGAAAAAAATACCCACCCCGATCCCGGCTCATTCTGTTCCACAGAGTAAGAAATAAAAGAAACATCTAGTCAAGCAAAACCAGCAAGTCCGTAAAGTATGAAAGGAAGGGCAGTGTTACCACCCAGGGTACATGTAATTTTCTCAAGCCTGAGAAAAAAGGCCGTGTCCTTCAACCACTGTGCATGAGAAGGAGGAGCAGCCGACCTCCAATGCAGGAGAAGATGACGTCTGGCCAACAACAATGTAAAATTAATCATATACTTCTGCATGGATTTTAACTGCAGTGTCTCCCCTGGAAGTCCAAAGATAGCAATCAAAGGGCACGGTTTCACATGTACCCCTAGTGTAGCGGAAACCGTATCGAAATAGCCCGTCCAATAATTACACAGACGTGGGCAAAAGAAAAACATATGACTCAAGTGACAATGCGAGCCAGAACATCTGTCACACTTGTCCTCAACATCAGGGTAAATCTGTGACAGTCTAGACTTAGAGAAATGTACCCTGTAGATAACCTTAAACTGGATAAGTGAGAGCCGAGCACAGGGGACTTTATGTAAACCACTCACCACATTATCCCAACATCCATCACCAAATTGAATTCCCAGCTCCCCTTCCCAAGCAGCCTTTGTTTTGGAAGTAGTTCGATCACAGAGATCCAAAATGCCACTATAGATCATAGGAACCTCACCTCTTGTTGTCGTAATGTAAGCGTAATCAAACTCTCCCATTGCTGGCGAGGAGGGTATGAGGAAAAGTCAGGAAAACATGCTCTTAACAAAATTCCTAACCTGGAAAAATCTAAAAAGATGGTTAGCAGGTAAACCGAACAGTGATGTTAAATTAGTAAAAGTACCAAAAACACCTTCTGAGCACAAGTCCAGAAAACAGTGTATACCTTTGTCATGCCATAATTTTAAAGAGTCCAGTTATGAGGGTGGAAAAAGATGATTGCTACATAGTGGACCTAACGGAGAAGCTTTCACAAACTTAAAATGTTTCCTGAATTGATACCAAATTTTTAATGTATTCAACACCACAAGGTTGTTAACATACCTGGAAATTTTGATTGGAAGAGAGGAATATATAAGAGCAGACAAAGAGGACGAGGGAGAACATGACTGGGCTTCTAACCTGCACCATGCTAAATGAGATGACTCAACCCAGTACCGAACCTTATGAATGTGTAATAACAAAAAATTGTAATGCCAGACCACCACTGGAGTATTGACTTACGCACCCTGGGAGATCCTGCTGCCCAAAGTAAAGAATTGATTGAGTCTAATGAATCAAAGAAATGTTTAGGTAGGAATAAGGGTATTGTTAGAAACAAAAAAAACTGAGGCAGAACCTTCATTTTAATAGCATTAATCCTCCCAATCAGAGACAAAGGCAGACTATTCCATCTCTGAAGATCAGTCTTCATTCTAGTAACAAGTGGGATAAAGTTTGCAGAGAAAAGACCTGAAATGTAGTGCCAAGATATTTGAATCCAGATTGTGAAATGTTAAAGGGAATGTCCTGGCATTTTAGCTGCAGGGAAGCCTCATTGATAGGGTAACACTCACTCTTATCAAGGTTTAATTTATATCCAGAAAAAGAGCTGAATGCATCAAGAATGGACCAGATACCAGGAAGACCAGATAACGGATTAGATACATAGAGCAATAAGTCATCTGCATACAGTGATAATCGATGTTCAACACCAGTCCTGATAACACCCTTAAATAAAGCAGAGGATCGCTGGTTCAATGGCCAAGGTAAACATGGATGGAGATAAAGGGCAACCTTGACGTGTATTTTCCAGTGGAAAATAATATGAATGTACGCTGTTTGTCTGAATGCTGGCTTGTGGTGTCGTATAAAGTAATCTCACCCAGCTAATACATTTATTACCAAAACCAAATTTCTCCAACACAGCAATCAGATACTCCCACTCCACTCCACTCCCATCCATTGAAATGCACCGTCTCAGAATGCGTTGTTTGAATAATATCTAAAAGAGTACGAGTATTAAAAAACAAATGACGTCCCTTAATAAAACCATTCTGTTCTTTGGAGAAGAAAACCCTGAACTTAACCTAATCCAGGAGAGAGACAACTCTCACAGAACTCCAGTACAGTACCCAAACAGTATGCGCATACAATGGCAATATAACCCTTTATGTAATAGGAAGTAGCATATCACAATTTAACATCACCCTCCATTGCAACACTCTGAGAGAAGGCACTAACCGATTTTAATCGTTTTAATATATTTTTATCGGCTTCATCTGCATCAAGTATTTTTCCACACACTGATGTGTGATACAGAGACGTGCTGGAAAGAAAAGCCCATAACGAACTACTTCCATTCTACGTAATTGACCCCTCACGTCAGTGAAGGCCGCTCAAGCTCGGGCCACCTTGGCAGTGTGGTCAGGGAACACAGAAATCCTGCTTCCCCTGACAACAACCTGTCGATTCTCCCTCGCACGAAGCAGAACATGCGCACAGTCGCTATAGTAATGAAACCTGGTAATAACAGTGCGTGGACGCTCTCCGCGTTTCGGTTTCGGTTGAGAGGTTCTGTGTACCCGGTCTAACAGCGGGTCTAGCAGGAAAGCCTCTTTAAGCAGCGTGGCGATAGTTGTATTATCGGTGACGGTGTCCTTGAGAATCCCGACTATCCTAATGTTATTCCGTCGCGATTAAGATTCTAGGTCCTCACACTTATTCTTTAAAGAGTCAAACTTGGAACTTAACTGTGCGAGCTTGTTCTTAAGCTCGACTACATCATCAGTGCATACCGAGTGTGATTCCCCCATGTCCCGCACTGTACCTTTGACCGCAGCCAGTTCAGTGTCCGAAGCGGCTTTATCATTTGCTAGCTGCATTTTCACTGATTGTAAATCAGCCCTATTTGTGGACAAATCATCACCCAGTGCGGCAGTTCAGTTTTAAATATATCCGCAATGTCTTGTTTTAACGAGCTCAGCAACTCTCTCTTCAAAGACCCCACATCAATAACCTGCAAGGCTTCCCTGCACGAAGCCTCGAACTCCGAGTCCAAGGCTGCCGTTTGTGGAGGAGGCCGCAGTTTTAGGGGTTTTGCCGGCCATAATAAAACACTCGGACCGTAAATACAGCTGTCAGAAAATGGACTCGGGTGAGTATATCTTAAATGAAAGTAGTGGTTCCGCAAAAAAATAAACAATCAACATGGAATTCGCGGGAGCGTCTAATCAAATGTGCTACTCCATTGGCTGCTCAGGAGCGCCCCCCCCCCCCACTTTCAATGTTTCTAATACTCTAACTGTAACAGATGTTATATAAATTTCACACAAAGTCTCACCCTTTAATACAATATTTACTTTACCCTGGAAATTATTCTTTTAATATTAATATTAATTAATAATAACTTGTTAATTTTTTATTTTTATAGTTTTATAATTCTTCCAAGAATTATGTTCCATTTTTGGTTGCTTTTCATATAAACTGATATGTTTATATCTATCCATATCCATCATATATCCATATAACCATCATTATATCCATCCATTATATGTCCATCTTGCTGCTCTTCCCGCAACGCCAGGTATTTAAGGACATCAAAGCCAATTGCAGTACATGCTGCCAGATTATCCTCATCGGTTTGATTTTTATCGTTCCCTTTCTGTTCTGTCTGCCAGTCCTAATTAAAGAAATGTTGTTTTTTGTACTCTTTGTGTGTCCTGCATTGGGTCATTCACCCGTTCATGATATTATCGCCTCCTTTTATATTCCATCCTAACATTATAAGCTGTAAGCACGGCTGAGGAAAAGTCTACGAAGGCCATGGTCTGAAGTATTTTATGCACATAAATTTGTTCTTTTTTGTTCTTTGTTTTTAAAAGATTAACTGGTCAATATTTGTAAAAAATGATTTAGCAAAGGAATCAACTGGAATGGGTAACAAAACTTTTTTATTCTAGCGAGTGCAGTTAATTGTAAAACAGCCCATTTTTGAAAGGCTGACTTCATATATGAGACCACCAGCGTGTATTTAGCTGCCATTAATTAAGAATAGGAGCTTTCCAGTTGAAAAGGAATGATGGTTTGTTTTATTTTTCATGCAGTTTGATTTCAGGGTAGACATATGCTCTTTGACAGATTCAATTTATATCCAGAGAATTTACCATTGTCCTCAAGTAGGTGTGTTATTGCGGGGACACATTTAATTGGATCAGTAACATAGATGAATAAATTGTCAGCATATAGAGCTATCTTATGGAATTCCTAAATGGAATATTCCCTGAAATACACAGAGCGTTCTGAGTGTAACTGAGTGGCTCTAGTTTTATATTGAAAAAAGTATGGGAGAGAGAGGGCATCCTTGCTAGGTAGGTGGGTGTGTTCTGGGCGGGTTCTGTTTGGAAAGTGGGTAGCTCCCCAGGGGAGGTAATATTCCACCTCTTGTATAAGATGTTAAAGAAAGTGTGAATGTTTGAAAAGTATTCGATCCTTTATAAATCCAGTTTGTTCCTCCGAATTAATGCTACTGTAGGAAGTATCCTTTACAACTGAGATGCCAAAAGCTTAGTTAAAATCTACTGCATCTGAGTTGAGAATGCTTATGTTGCCCTAAAATAATTTTCCCTCTCTTCCAGTCTTATGGGTCTTAAGGGGATATCCCCTTCCTGACAGAATAACAGCCCTGTCCCTGCCTGTTCCTAACAACTATTATTGGTATCCAAAGATACTAGGTAGAGAGATCTATGTAGGGAGTCATTAGGAATGTATGTCTAAGGAAACTTTCTGTATTATCAAAATGACTACATTTTAGTGAAGTATCCAGTCTTTTGCTATGTATCATTGTTATATTTTGAATTTCCACAAACAAAATTATGTTTGTATGATTTTGATTAAAATGGTCTGATTTTGTAAGATTAGCTTTCTAATTGTTTTATTCTTATTTATAGATAAAAGTACACCAGAGGATATCCTGGGCCCCGTGACGGAGGATCTGTTTCATCATGCCAAGGTGCCATTTTTTCCTCAAGACCACATAAACAACAAGAAGGTCCTGGCTGTTCATAAAAACAAGAAAAAGATACAGTCCAAGCTCAGGACCATGGACCTTTTTGACTCCTTCCCTCTCAGCATAGAGAAGGCTCAGCCAGAAATAGTAAGTAACTCATACAAATGAACTGGCATAGTTTCCTATTCTGTCTTACTACCTGGATGGAATCTGTGAGGTTAGCTCTCACTATGGTCCCTCTAAAGTTGTAGTGTGCTAGTACTTAGTTACTTAGTTTATTTTGTTTATATAAAATTTTTGGTTGGCTTGTTCTAATTACAGGGACTGTGTAGGAAAAAACTGGACATGACTGTCAGGAGGATGAAGGACATGCCCACAGTCATGGCTATGTCTATCTACTTGCCAAACTGTGACAAGAAAGGCTTCTTCAAGCGCAAACAGGTTAAAAGTTATACATCACAGAATAAGAAAATTATATTTATATGTACAGTGGTGTGAAAAAGTCTTTGCCCCTTCCTGATTTCCTATTTATTTGCCTGTTTGTCACAAAAGAATATTTCAGATCATCAAATAAATTGAAATATTAGTCAAAGATAACATGAGTAAACACAAAACTCCAAAAAGGTTTTTGGAGTTGCTGCGCTCTTATGATAATTTTGGGCAGCAGGCTACTCCACACTGTGTGTCAAGAGAAATTTAATTCAGTTGTGATAAACCACATTTATAAGTTTGGTTTTAAGGGGAGGGGGGGAAAATACTCACACAGCGCAATTTAGTTTTGCATTTTGTTTTCCCTTAATAATACAAAATCCCTTCATTTAAAAACTGTGTTTGGTGTGTACTCATATTATCTTTGATTAATATTTAAATTTGTTTGGTGATTTGAAACAGTAAAGTGTGACAAACATGCAAAAAATAAGAAATCAGGAAAGGGGCAAACCTCTTTTTCACACCACTGAACATTTTTGTACATTCATATGTTAAAACATTAATAATGTTAATATATAATTCATTAAAAAAAATTTTTTTTTAATTATTAAACATTTATTTATGATGTGTATGTATGTATGTATGTATGTATGTATGTATGTATGTATGTATGTGTGTATAAACCAGTAGTGGACCAGTAGTGCTCCGTCTGAATAGATGGTAATAAAAACCATCTTAATATGCAGAAATTCAGTATAAAGGGAAATTGCCATTGCTGTAGACACAATAAATGCCTGTACTGAATAAACAAACCAGGGGCGAACTACTGAAGCTCCAGACATGTATTTTGCTGCAGCTCCAGCCGTGACCCACATAAGAAACATCAATAATAAACTTGCAATATTATTTAGGAAAACAGAAGCATTTTACTAACCAAAAAATCTGATTGTTTGTAAACAAAACACATCCCCCTCTCTTTCCTCAAAACCAGTTGCTAACGTGAAAGAGGCGGACAACTCCTCTTCCTGGTCGTGACAGGCGAACTTCGGAGTTGTCCAAACTCCGGCTTTTTTTAAAAAGTCAGACGTGAAAATGGCCTTGAAATTAAATATGCCACTTAATCTGTTTTTTCTTCTCCTTCAGCCAATGTGGGGCGAAAAAATAGCTAAATTGGACCCAATCTAGACTATCCAATCAACGGCTCCGAACACCTGTTAGAGGGCGCTGGTGACACCAACTCACAATCTGACTGGTTGAAGCAGCAGTTTCATCAGCATTTATTCTGTGTTAGAGGTGCCTGCAGAATGGATTGTGAAGGCCTCCAGACAGACTTGTCTGACTTTGACTCTGCCTGGCAACAAATGATGGCTGAAATGTGATTGGTTAAATGTTTTAATATAAAAATACATGTCTGGAAGCTGCTTAAGCATCTGAAAAGCAACGACATTTGCTTATGGCGGATATGAAAGGAAGCGAATAGACCATTTGGAATTATTATCTTTGGACCAGTTGCTCAAGTCAAGTCAAGTCACCTTTATTTATTTTTTTATATTATATTTTTTATTTGTTTTATGAACATTAAAACACAGACCACTCACGCTTTCTAAATTTCCCCAAATTATGCCTACTAGATGCTCATTCACAACAGGTATGAGCTCCTCACTATATTACTGTATATATCCTACAGAAAATCTGTATTGCAGAAGCGCAACAAGGCAACTGGAACATATTTCTTAAAGGAGCCACATACCATGTTTTACAACTGAAACAACCACTAAAAAATTAATATTGAACATACTACAAAACAAATGATACAAATGATATGAATAAAGTTCTCATGAGGTCCCGCCTGGGAAAGAAAGACTTAACAGAAATCAGTAACTGCCAGTTTACTTAAATGCCTCTTGGAATTCAAGTGGCAGATACATTTAATCATCCACTGTATGTCCAACAACAGAAGAGACTTACATTGGGCAAGAACTATAAGTTACTACTCGTAACCCGGCTCTCTGAATCATCGAGTGGAGAAACCACCTAAGAGCGGGCCATCTGTACCTGACCTCAGCAGAAGCATGCAATTGCACCAGGTTTGGCTTCACAGACAGGAGTATGAGCCAATCAGCTGGTAATGGAACGCCCCTTAACCGAATGAAACGGCACAATTTTCCAATTTTCACAATTGTCTTGACAGCGCCACCTTTCAGTGAGCATATTCGATTGTCCTGCAGCAAGCGGGGCACACCGGGTAGATATTTCCACTCAATGTCTCAGAGAACTGGAGTAATGAATAGTAACCTATTGTTCTATTTTAATTTTCAAGATCCAACTATGGTATATATGGACCAGTTGCCCAAGAGTCAAGTCAAGTCACCTTCATTTATATAGTGCTTTTAACAATAAAGCAGCTGGACAGTATTAAATGGGACAGACAGAAAGAGTTTTGTTAAGTTTGTATACAGATTTGATTGGAATTACGTGTCCCCAACTGAGCAAGCCATAAGCAACAGGTAAGAGCGGCAAGGAAACAAAACTCCCGAACAGAGTTGATAGATAAAATACCGAACAGAGTTGATAGATTGTTACAGAGTGCAGGGGTCTTCAACTAATATTTTATTGTTTAATTGAGGTCCAATTTTTTATATATATATATATATATATATATATCTATATATATATATATATATATATATATATATATATATATATATATATACATACATACATACACACACACACACACACACACACACACAGACTCTGACCAAATGAAAGACACACTTTGAGGAACCTATTTATTTATTTTTCCACCCATTTATCTCAAAACAACTCATTTTTCAGGATAAATGTTTATATTTTTGGAATGCCACTGTTTTTCTGAAAGTTTCATTTGTGCATTGCTCTTTACTGCATGCACACCTGCACATCTGACCATAGTAGCAGTGACTATATTAACTGTAGTAGCGACCCGTGGCTCTGGAGGACCCAAACGAATCTACTTGTTGTTGAATTGATGTGTTGTTACAATACTGGAATTTCTAACTTCGATATGATGCCTTGAAAAATATCAATATTCAAAACCATTTTCCACTGAGAAAAAAAAATGCTACAACATTAAGGTGTTAATCATTTTTTTTGAATGAAGTTAAATAAGCACAGGTTAATTTGCATTTTACAATAGTTAAAGTATTTACTTGTATGAAAAAATGAGAAAACACTCATATCAGCAACAATACTAGGCTATCCTAGTTAATGATTCAGTAATGCAAATGATCTGGCTTGGCGTACATATTCCGTTGTATTCCTCTGTACCGCTATTTTTAAAGTGCATGCTGAAGAAGTGAAAGTGACTGCTCAGCTTAAAAAAAAAGCTCAGCTAGTATCTGTATATCGATACTTCAGGAAATTTGTATTGGTACCGTACAGATATTTCAGTATTGATATTGTTCAGATTCCCCCTTTCATGGGTCGTGCCCAAACAGCCACCTAGCTTTAATTAGCTCTGGATAAGGGCATCTGCCTAAACCATTACCGATCAGGATGCTGGATCTCCCCGTTCGCCTGAGACAGAAGGTCCGTGCATAAGGGGAGGTGCCACAGCGAGATGGGTGCTACCAAGAAATTAGACAGACCTCGACCTTTCACCCTGACCAGGGTAGGAATTGTCAGAGAGAGTGAAAAGGAAAAGTGTAGATCAGTGCATCCATGCCTCATCCCATAGCAAGAAGAACATACAGGACAGAAGATGCATCCGCTCCAAACTAACAGCTTATGAGCTAGAGCATCAAGCTTGGGGGAGTGCATCCCTCCCTGACAGCTGATATATGCTATGTAAGATATGTCAGATATGCGCTATTATCTGCTTCTGTCAGCCAAAAAACAACTACACAATCACCTGATCAGCTGAATGCTGAAATAATTAGCCTGGTTTGATGAATCGCGATCTTTGCTGAGTCTCACAAATTGCAGGGCTAAACAGCATTGATTCATTGACCCAAATGTGTCAACATTTATGGAGAAATATTTTGCAACTAATTCAAATATAAACAACATAGGTAACACTTAAACGTTCAAGGTTTAGTGCAACCTTTCCTGCTTCTTTCTTGCTGAAAATATTTTAACACACTCAAACCCAGTTAAAACATTAATGTTTACACCACATTAAGAAAATTCTGTTTTATTCATTTAAGTCAAGTAAAGTCACCTTTATTTATATAGTGCTTTTAACAATAGAGATTGTGTCAAAGCTGCTGTAACAATAATAATAATAATAATAATAATAATAATAATAATAATAAATGACTCACAGAAACAAAAATGAACAAAAATCAAAACAATTAAGTTTCCCCAACTGAGCAAGCCAATAAGTGACAGGCAACAGCGGTAAGGAACCAAAACTCCATCGGTGACACAAATAGAGAAAAAAACCTTGGGAGAAACCAGGCTCAGTCGGGGGTCTGTTCTCTTCTGACCAACAATCTAGTAAACATTTATTCATGATGGTTATCAGTGCTGATCATCATCTGGATAAGGATGATTTAAAAAATTTAGCATGTGCATGAATTTCATTATGTTCTTTATGTTTAATTTGACATTTCAGTCACATTATTAATTACTGCTGCTTAATTAATAAATAATAATTCCTAAATAATAATTAATATGAATAAATTATAAATGTCAAAAATAGTATGCGTAATTCCATGTATTTTATGCACAATACATATTTTATATAATTTACATAGCAACATGTTGTTATAATTATAGTATGGGATAGTTTGTTATTAATAAATATTTATGTCTATTTTGTTTTGCTTATCGGTTTAATTGTGAAATGAAACAGTTAATAAGTAATGTTATTATTAGTAGTAGTATTGTTATTATTATTAATAATAATAATAATAATAATAATAATAATAATAATAATAATAATAATAATAAAATACCAACCTGAAGGCATATAATTACATTTATGGCATTAAATAAGACTGGAACTTGCTGTTTGAAAAGGTATACTACATACCATATTACACCAATCATGGATAATAATATAACAGCGGATATTCCTGAATGAACGTATAAAGCAATTCAGATGTATTATTCTCACTTACCAGTTTTCTTGTCAGACCAGCTTTCGTTATGACATGTACCAACTTTCAAGTTCCCTCCAAATCCAGGTATTGATTAATAATACCTAAACAACTTTGAACAAGGAATTTTGATCATTTGCAATGTAAACACAGTCTAAATTTTATTTGAATTTGTTCATATGACATCTGTGTCTCCCACCAGAGCTGCAATTGGGCTGAGTGGGCTCTGATGTCTGATAGTCCTGTTTCAGTAAGACTGTGCTGCACAAACACAACGTAGTGTCACATTAAATAGTGAATAGAATTGTTGTTTAGAAGTACCAGACAAAAACATGCATGTCTGAGAAAGAGCCAATTGCAGGATTTTAGATTGTTTGTGAGGTAAACATGGATTTACTTTCAGTTTGTTTATATCACACCAGTGTCTTCCATTGGAACTGCAACTGGACTCAGTATCTGATATCTTACAGTACATTGAGTAAGACTTGGCTGTATGGAATGTTATTGTATGTAACAATTAGAGTCAAGTTAGAAAGATAGAATGACGATTGATCATTTTACTCTCTGTCAGGTGTTGAATTCACATCTGAGTGGTCTGTCTAAAAGAGGAAAAATAAATGCATGATATGGAAAATATGACCACAGAAAAAAATGTTGCAGCTATTAAATGCTAAACGTTCTTATTTTTTCCTTAACATGGTTCAATTGATAATGCTTTCTATGGTTTACTGCGAATAAAATATGGGTTTATGAAATATGCAAATCATTGCATTCTACCTTTATTTACATTTTCCACAGTCTAAACTTTTTTGATAATAGGATTGTAATTTTTAACTACAGTGAGGGTTAAGCTTATTTTTTAACCATTAAATGTTACATATTTTATGTTGCAGTGTAAGCCCTCCAGAGGACGAAAGAGGGGAATTTGTTGGTGTGTAGACAAATATGGGGCCATGGTTCCAGAAGCAGACTCCAGTGGTGGCAGTGTCCAGTGTAGAGACACAGAGAACAGCAGTAACAAAAAATTATTTTGCAATTATGTTAACTGTTAAATCACATATATAATCTGTTAAAGCCTCTTTATATATATATATATATATATATATATATATATATATATATATATATATATATATTTTTTTTGTATATGTATAGACAAATTTGTATGTATCTCATGTCTATTCTTTCACAGCTCATATATATTATATGGACAAAAGTATTGGGACACCTGGCAGTTTGGTTCTTTCGCAGACTTTTACCACAAAGTTGCAGGTACGCAACTTTACAGGATGTCTTTCAATACCGTTAAATAGATTTTCGCTTCATTTGACCTAGAAGGCTTAAACCTGTTCATATAGTTTATATGGGTTGGAGTGGCCTGCTATAGAGCTCTGAACTAGACCATTGAATGAATTAGAACACAGACTGCCATCCATGCGTCTTTACCATGTTTAAGCTAAATGTGGAATGGGATGAATTCTACAGTCAGGTGTCCACAAGCTTTTCTCTATATGTAGTATTATAATGACTTACATTTCATCTGTCTTAGCAGAAAATCGTCATTAACTCTACCACATAAAATGAATTACTGTAAGATGTACAGTGCATTGTAGAAGTATTCACATCCCTTGAATATTTTCACATTTTGTCACATTTAAGTACACAGTAGTCATCTAATTACTAATTGGGTGATTCTGAAGGCAAGATTTAAGTAAAGTCGACTGAATACATATGCATTCCACACTTTTCCGGTTTTTATATGTAAAATATATGTCATTTTCCTTCCACTTCACAATTACATGACTTTTTGCTGGTCTGTCACATAAAATCCCAATAAAATACATTTAAGTTTGTGGTTATAACGTGACAAAATAAAATATTTAAGGAGTATTAATACTTTTGTAATGCACTAGATATATACACACACATACGTTACTGACACCATTTTTCTACTCCTTTTGATTAGATTTAACATGATCAATAAAACTAGAGATCGACCGATCTGTGTAGCTTTTTTCAATCATGTCTTCTAAATTGAAAAGACCATAGCAAAAATTTTTATCTTTCTCAGCGATGAGCTCCAACACTGATTCGACCAAAAAACTGCTGGTAAGATTTAATCAAAGCCAACAGTGAAGAACAAAACTATAGCTGAACAATGCACAAAAACTACTGCCATACTGATTTAAACTGATCATGTCATTTATCTATTAAGATTATATTGGCACAAATTGAACTTGATGAACTGACGAAAACAAAATGTTAACATAAAAAGAATAATAAAAAGCAATACAAATAACACCTATAACACCAATCATTTTATTTATTATTTGTACAAACAGCACAAATAAACCTCTCCTTCACACACACACACACACACACACACACACACACACAAATACAGACGTGAAAATTGTTGGACCCTTTGGTCAATGAAAGAAAAATCACAATTGGTCACAGAAAAACTTTAATCTGACAAAAGTAATAATAAATAAAAATCTATAAATTTAACCAATGAAAGTCAGCATTGTTTTTCAACCATGCTTCAACAGAATTATGTAAAAAAATAAACTCTGAAACCATGGACAAAAATGATGGTACCCCTAGAAAACACAGAAAATAATTGACCAAAGGGACATGTTAATTGAAGGTGTGTCCACTAATTAGCAAAGGTGTCTAAACTTGTAATCAGCATTGGCCTATATATATGGCTCCAGTAATCACTGTGTTGTTTGGTGAATGGTGTGTACCACACTCGAATGGACCAGAGGAAGCAAAGGAAAGAGCTGTCTCAAGAGATCAGAAAGAAAATTATAGACAAGCATGTTAAAGGTAAAGGCTATAAGACCATCTCCAAGCAACTAGATGTTCCTGTGAGTACAGTTGCACATATTATTCAGAAGTTTAAGATCCATGGGACTGTAGCCAACCTCCCTGGACGTGGCCGCAGGAGGAAAATTGATGACAAATCTAAGAGACGGATAATCCGAATGGTAACAAAAGAGCCTAGAAAGACTTCTAAAGAGATTCAAGGTGAACTTCATGCTCAAGGAACATCAGTGTCAGATCGCACCATCCGTCGTTGTTTGAGCCAAAGTGGACTACATGGGAGACGACCAAGGAGGACACATTGTTGAAAACGAATCATAAAAAAGCAAACTGGAATATGCCAAACTACATGTTGACAAGCCACAAAGCTTCTGGGAGATGTCCTGTGGACAGATGAGACAAAAATCGAAGTTTTTGCCAAGGCACATCAGCTGTATGTTCACAGACGAAAAAATGAAGCATATCAAGAAAAGAACACTGTCCCTACTGTGAAACATGGAGGAGGCTCTGTTATGTTCTGGGGCTGCTTTGCTGCGTCTGGCACAGGATGTCTTGAATCTGTGCAGGGTACAATGAAATCAAGACTATCAAGAATTCTAGAGAGAAATGTACTAGCCAGTGTCAGAAAGCTTGGTCTCATCGCAGGTCACGGGTCTTGCAACAGGACAATGACCCAAAACACACAGCTAAAAACACCCAAGAATGGCTAAGAGGAAAAAATTGAACTATTCTAAAGTGGCCGTCTATGAGCCCTGACCTCAATCCTATTGAGCATCTTTGGAAGGAGCTGAAACATGCAGTTGGAAAAGGCACCCTTCAAACCTGACACAACTGGAGCAGTTTGCTCATGAGGAGTGGGCCAAAATACCTGCTGAGAGGTGCAGATGTCTCATTGACAGTTACAGGAAGCGTTTGATTGCAGTGATTGCCTCAAAAGGTTGCGCAACAAAATATTAAGTTAGGGGTACCATCATTTTTGTCCATGCCTGTTTCATGAGTTTATTTTTTTACATAACTGTTGAACATGGTTGAAAAAACATGTCACTTTCATTGGTTAACATTTATAGAATTTTTATTTATTATTACTTTGCACAGATTAAAGTTATTTCTGTCACCATTGTGACTTTTTCTTTCATTGACCAACACACCAACACATTTTGTCACACATATATATAAAGGGTGATTTAGAGTCAATGGTGTTGTTTTAAAGACAGGAGGCGGAGCTGGAGCTGGAGGAGTTGAATATGTTGAGATAATCATTGGCAGTGACAATGATGGTCAGGATTAGAAATAAGTTTATTAGAGGGACAGCGCATGTAGGATGTTTTGTAGACATTGTGAGGAAGACTAGATTGAGATGGTGTGGACATGTGCAGAGGAGGGACACACGATACATAGGAAGAAGAATGCTGAGGATGGAGGTACAGGCAGGAGTAAAAGAGGGAGGCCAAGGAGGAGCTCTATAGATGTGTTGAGGGAAGACATGCTGGTAGTTGGGGTGAAAGAGGCAGATGTAGATGTAGATGTAGGTGGGAAGGAGGATGATCTGCTCTGGTGATCCCTATTGGGAGAAGAGAGGAAAAAAAAGAATACATAATTGTGTGGCTAGATATCAGGTATCATATATTATTGAAACACATTATTTAAATACATAATGTGGTAATACAAACCAGTACCTGTGGTCTGGGTTCCCTTGAATATCTCAGTATCTTTTTCCCTAACACAGCAGCATTTGAATTTTAATGTACACACAGATAGGTGTAAAGGAACAGACACACAAACGCCGGGAATCAACTCAAGAGGTTTTATTTTGAAAATGGAGAACTTAAAAGACGCTACGCAAAGGAGTCGCCAGAACGGGTGTACAGCCCTGTACGGCCCGAGCCGAGGAACAGGGAACTCAGGTGTTCCGCGACCATGGAGAGAGATCACGTTATCGGCCAACGAGATCGCGTCCAGGAGACTTGGAAGTCCAGGGAACTTGGAAGTCCGGGGAACTGGAACAGCTGGGAACGGGACCTGATTTGGGGATCAGAGAAATAACACAGGTTAGTCACATCTCGTAAATTATTGGTGCGTGTCCATTTCGCAATGTGAGCATTTTGAGCCAGGATGTGGAATGGAGTGAGAGCCAGGCGCCGTAGGACGGCACACTGGCTCCAACTAGACTCAGCTGGAGCTCATCAGTAGCTAGGAGACTGGGAGCGTGGAAGCGCAGGACTGGGAGGAGACAGGGTCGTGACATCACCCCCCCTCCAGGGACCTTAGGGGAGACGGAGTCGGATGTCTCGGGTGGAGAGCAAAGTGGTAGCCCAGTGGTTAAGGTGTTGAACTCTGGACCGGAAGATCACAGGTTCAAACCCCACCACCATCAAGCTGCCATTAGTTGCCACAAGAAGAAATTGGATAAGGGCGTCTGCTAAATATTAAATGCTAAATGTAAATTAGTGGGCCCTTGAGCAAGGCCCTTAACCCTCAGTTGCTCATTTGTAAGTCGCTCTGGATAAGGGCGTCTGCCAAATGCTGCAAATGTAAATGTAAATGAATGAATATTAATATGAATTAATTAATGAACATGTTAACATATTCATATATGTTAACATATAATATGAACATGTTAACATGCATTTTAAAATGAGCAATGAAATTTTCACGATAAACGATTTATATAGGATATATATAATATAACCTAATACTTTCCTTAAAAATCACTTACTGTAGAATCCCTTTTCCTCCATAACAAAATATTTTCCCAATTTACCAATTTTATCTTTTAGAAAAAACAAATCGAAACTTACATATTAAAAAATTTAAGTACATACATGAAAAGATCAAATTAAACTATTAAATGAGAATTTTTTCCCCCATTTTTATTTTCATAATCGAAAATGTTTAACGCCAGTGGTTCTTAGAGCAAAGATTTTTAGTATTATGAAGATTAATGTTTAAAACATTGCATAATTGTATAGTGTTCTCAGTTGTTTTTATATAAAAAAATTAATAAAGAATATTTTTATTTTCACAATAAAAAGCTCTTGATTCAGACAGAGTGAGTTTATTCAAATTGGTCTCTTTCAGTTTCATTGAAGATATGCCAAAGAACTTAAAATTTATTAGTATTGTTATATTGTTTAGTTTTTTCTTATGTCATATTAAATGATACCTTAAAATTTGTAAAACCCTCAACAATATTCATCCTTTTTATGTTCAGAAAACAGTAAAATATTCTTGACTCAAATGGAATAAAGATGAAACCATTTATATATTGATTCAAAGTTGTATAATGTCTTTCCATGAATATGCTGTCAATTCAGTGTACAGATTGTCTTTCTACAGTGACTTTAATACCCTCACATACTGTGTGTGAAAAAGAGCCTCCCTTAAGTTTTCTATGTGATTAAACCAATGTTTAAAGTGTGATTTAAAACAGTTTGCAGTATTCATTTTACACTAAACACATGAGTTGGTCAACAATGAATACACTCATTTAATTAAGTAGTAGCTCAGTGCTTAAGGTGTTAGCCTCTGGACTGGAAGATCACATGTTCAAACCCCACCACCACCAAGATGCCACTAGAGGGCCCTTGAGCAAGACCCTTAACCCTCAATTACTCAGTTGTAAGTCTCTCTGGAAAAGAGCATCTGACAAATGCTGTAAATGTAAGTTATTTGCAGATCAGAGACACCAGACATAAGGACAAAATTATTTTTCATGTCGCATCAGGAGGTTTTACTTTCCACCTCTTTCCAACTGCTCCTTAGGCATACATTTACATTTTAATATAATTTCGTTGCATAGTGTTATTCCATAGTTTAGCATTTTTATATTTAAGGATGTTTATACTGTTTCTGATGCTGTTGTCTTGCCATATTTTAACTACTCATCGGATCCTCGACATTGTTTTGAGATATAACATTGTTACTGTGTTAGGTTAATGTCTGGGAAGGTCTGATGCACTGTTAAACAGCAAAAATAAATGATTCTTTATTTATATTTAAATATATTTACATGATCTAAAAATCATGCAAACTGAACAAAATACATGTAAGTGCAAGCATTCATTAATGGCCAAACAAGTATATTACTAATATTTTCTATGTTATTGTAAATTATTATCTAAAGTGCTATTCCATCGTGTGGTAATGTCCATGATTAATTTGTGGGGTGGTATTTGTAGCAGCTTCTGCTTGGACATGAATAATGTGACAGCTGTTGAACTCCGGTGAAAAAAAAAGCTGTTACTCGACTCACCAACCAAGCAACCGAGTGACACTTGCAACACGAGGCCAGCCTGGGTAGCAAGGTTTTGCGCACTGACACTTCCATAGTATGAGCATTGTCAGTCACAGGTGCGATGCTAGAGTTTGTTTTTTTAACCTCCCCGTGAGTGACAGCTGCTTGTATAACTTCAGCTACGCATGTTCTTTAACGGATCGGGGTCAAAAAGTGTAATTTCACCCTCACGCGCCATTATGCTGATATCACAACTGATTGTGTCGCCTTTAAATTTCATGAGATCTCGTAACACTGTTGAAATGAACAAATGCACTCTATATCTTTTTCAGCATTTCTTCATGACTACTTCTGGCTCAGAAGTGTTTGTTGTATGTTTTTCCTTCTTTTTCTTTCCATTATCTATTTCTGTTTGTTTTATATTTAACAAGTTCATGTATTTCTATAGCGCGTTTCACAATGGATATTGTTTCATAGCAGCTTTACAGAATGTCAGAATGTCACAGAATGTCGGAATTATAGAAAAAAAATGTTAATATAAAATTTTATCCCTAGGGCGACTGTGGAAAGAAGAAACTCCCTTAGATTTAATGTGGAAAAATCTTTGAGAGGAACCGGACTCAAAGGGGAAACTCCATCCTCATTTGGGTGATATCAAGTGTTATTTATAAATTATAGAAAATACCAGAGTGAAAAAACTACCATGAACATTGGAGTGTGTGAACGTGAGTAATGTCCTAGACCACTGTTGAAACTCCGCATGAAATAATGTCCCAAGCTGGTACATATCTAGATGGCTCGGGATGTTTGCAGGGTCTAGTTTTTCGGCATCTACTCTTTGAAACTTTCAAGGAACCTCAGGAAGCCTCAGGATAGGAGAGAAACAGTGGAGAGGAATTAGTATATCTGCTATTTATACAGGGTTGTCCAAAAATATGTTACCCCTTGTGATATATTGAAGGAGAGCCACTGCAGATTTAACGTACTTTAATGAATATGGTGCAGTAACTTGACACCATTACTTAACCCGCAGAACGACCCACACAAAACCCTGAAACCGAACTGAACATCACTCCGCAAGCACCCCTCATTATGCTATGTTATGCTATTAACCTGTTATCAACAAAGTATTTCTAAGTCCAAGTCTTAATTTAATTAATAATGTACCATTAATAGGACAAATGGACCACACCAACAACATAAACGCATATATAAACATAACCTATACTATAACCTAATAGCTGTAACGAAATTAGCTTGAATTTAAATATTTAAAAGTAATTACAACAGAGTTATAATTAACTATAAATATTCAAATTGGATTAACAATTAAAAGACGCAGGATCAATAGCACAATTACTTGATCTGTTCGTCTGCCGGCCAGACAATATAATTATCTATAATTCTGGTAAAGGTTATCTTCCAGGCCTTAGAAGAGTGCCTTTATAAAATATTTGAGCATGTAGCAAGATCAACACTCAGTGACTTTGAGATCATGAGCAGAACACAGAGAGAATTACTTGTGAATATAATACATTTAATAATTGTGAAAGATAACACCAACTAAACTACGACATACATACACATGAATAATACAAATAAAATGCTAGCGAGAGAGAGAGAGAGAGAGAGAGAGAGAGAGAGAGAGAGAGTAAGAATGTCAAGAAAGATGGAGAGTGAAAGGAGAAATAGAAACAGGTAAATTGAGAAATTAAAGAAGGTGAGAGATATCAGGAAGAAATAGTTAATGACCGGTCAAAACAGGCAAATTCCAAAACTAAGTTAGCTACACCCTGTGAGAATTGTCCAAGAATTAATATTCACCTTAAAAGGGATTTCATCTTAAAATTATGTTTCTTTAACTATTAATGAAAGTTACTTGCATTGGTTTGATGACCGAATTCCTGAAGTCAAACAATGCCTTGGAGATTCTGAGTTGTTGGAGCAAGAGAAAGAACTTCTGATGAAGATCAAAGTCCTTATCCAGTGCCAGCAAAGTTCTTGATTGAAATTGCTCTGAGTCTCAGAAGAAAGTGACGGTCTTGGAGAAGAATCTGAGCATCGATAGATGGGTGACCAGGCCTTTTATTGCCCTGTGGAGTTACACCTAACTTAGACAGGACGGCCAATAGGAGCCTGGAGATTTTGGCGGGAGAAAATGATAGGGTGCCTACAAATAGTCACATACACTAAAAGATTCCTGCCCCACATTCCATTAATTTTATGACCAAACCTGGCTGGTCATTCACAGATAGGCCATCTTATTTGCACTTCTGGCCCTTCACCTTTGACTTTGTGCCTCTCAAATACTCATAATCTGTGTGTTAATGAAATGTTTTATTATTCTTATTGTCCTATAAAACTTTAGTTATAAAACAATGCTGTTTTAATAATTAATAGTGATTAAACAATAGGGTTCATCAAAATAATGATTATATTTCTAGAACATTGTTATTATTCTTCATATTAATCATGTAGTGATGACATGTATTAGTATTATGGCTGATCAGTTCCCTGCATCCATCCTTTCTCTTTCCTTCTTTTCATTTTCAAATGATCTCTCTTTCATTGCATATCAACCAATGTTTGTAAGTAAGAAGTACTTATATATAATTCTCTGGTTGTTACAATGTCTACTTGGCCGTTCTCGGTATCTAATTGATCCTTTCATTATTTACTACACCATGATGAATATGATGGAACTGTAAGAGTTTTTAATTCATTAATTCATATTTCAAGTAAATAACTTGATTAACTTTTGAACCATTCCCAATATGCAAATTAGCTTGGGCATAGACAAAGAAATACTTTTCTGCTCAAGTTTCATGGCATTGTATTGGTCAGTTCAAAAGTTGGGTGTGACACCCAGGCCCATAAAGGCCATCTACACTCTCCACAACTCGGATAGAGAACAGCAGGGGAGTGGCAGAGAACAAAGAGATGATGAAGAGATGAAGTGAGACGATGCTGAGAGGCTGCTGCCTCTCAAGCGGACCAGCTCCGGACCAACTCAGAGTCACTCGGGAAACTCATGCTCATCAAGTTTCCAGCCAGAAGCGAGGCCATGCTGGCCTTTCTGAGTCGTGAATCTCCTCCTGAGACAGAACAGCAATTCCTGATCTTCATCTACAGGACTTCATCTGAAAAACCTAGAATCGTCCAGACTTTTGTTCCACTTCCATGGAAGTAACGCTGCTGATCAATTCAGCATCTGTAAGTTAAGCCCCTTTTAATTAAGGTGAATTTGAATTCCTCTTTACGATTCTCATCAAGGTGTGATAAATTTGATTCCTGCAACTTATAGATGTTTGTCGTAGGTTAGTAAGTGTTATGTGCCGTCTTATTAAATGTTGTATATACACAAGTGGTTGTCTTTGTTTGTGCCTCACAATTACAAGTCAATGAATCTTTGATCTTGCTACCTTGCTCAATTACAACTTGTATTATATTAGAATAGTTATTTTCTAGGCCAGGAAGATAACTTTTCTTGGGATTAATGAATAATTATATTGTCTGCTCGCCAGATGAACAGATCAAATAATTAGGCTATTGATTCCTTTAATCTTCAATTCAAAGTTCAATAGTCATAATTAATTATAAACCATTATAATTAATATGGGTATTTGGATGTACAGGTTGTTATTTCAACTTAAATTGTAGGTTACCGACATAAAACTCTTGGACTTGTCCCAATTATAGTTAATTACCCCGTTATTTAAAATGCTACATTATATTGGTGGAGAATTGCGAGTACCTTGTTCACTCATTTTTCCTCAATATTAAAATGCTACATTATATTGGTGGAGAATGGCGGACACGTTGCTCGCTCATTTTTCCCCAATCTTAAAACCTTACAGTACATATAAAACAATGTGGTTCATGGATATGATAAAAACAGAGTACATGGAACACAGTTATATGATTAGGCAATAAAGGTGGGATACATACATTTGTATATAGGTTACACACGTGTATACACATATATTCTTATATCTATATTCTTATATCTATATTATATATGTATATATATGGATACACCCTAGGAGCGCATGGAATCAAATGTGTCCGGCTTCAGGGAGAGTGTGTCCCTAAATTCCTTACGGGGGGTGCGTGTTCATATAGCTATCCCTGTCTTACCTTATCTGGCTCCCAGTGTCTCTGGCAGTAAGAAAGCCCCAGTCAGATCTTTGATGATTTGAAGATAGCAAGGTTAGCTTTTCGTGAGGATCGCCATTAAATACAGATTTTATGGCCTTTCTGAGTTTTTTCCCCACCTCTAGACAAATAAGCACCGGGGCCATCTGTTGGATTAAAACAAAGGGGTCTCTGTGGTGATTAGTGAGATAGGTCATGAGTGACCCTAGGGGGTCAGGGTGGTTGTAAATAGGTAAAACATGAACTGCCGGCCTCTGGGTGAACCTGGGTAATTAAAAAATTAATATTCTTATTTTTGATGTCCAGCCGCTACATAGCTTAAACACAAAATAGCATAGGTTTCATAGACAATTGGGCAAGTTTTTGGGGCAGACCTGACCTGTTAAAAAGAGATGATCTTCATCGTCGAGGAGCCGCTCTTCTATCTGAAAATATGGCCTATGGTCTTATAGTTTGCAATTGACTACCGTGGATATACCAGGTCAGGAAGCAGACAGACCGGCCAAGCCAATCGTCTTCTAGCCGCCACATGTCACCAGAATCAGTTAATGTTCAGCACATAGAAAACCCTTCAGCTAGATACCACAGTATAGAGATTGTGTCTGTTCCCCAAACTGGAAAATCCAAAAAACATCCAAACCGATCTAAGAGTAAACAACTTAATTAATGTTTAACAAATAAAAATATCACATACTATAGAGAATCAAATGATAAAGCTCGGCTTACTGAATATCAGGTCCCTTTCTTCAAAAGCACTTTTTATACATGGCATGATCACCGATCATAACCTAGATGTGCTGTGTTTGACAGAAACCTGGCTAAAACCTGATGACTACATTATTTTAAATGAGTCGACCCCCCAAGATTACTGTTATAAACATGAACCACATCTAAAAGGTAAAGCGGGAGGGATTTCTACAATTTACAGCAATATCTTCAGTGTTTCTCAGCGCACAGGCTTCAAGTATAACTCGTTTGAAGTGATGGTGCTTCAGATAACACTATCCAGAGGTAAAAGTACAAATGGTAAATCCCCTGTGATATTTGTACTGACTACCCCATGGTACCATCCAAACTTTATTAAAGAATTTGTTTATTTTCTATCTGAGTTAGTGATGGTTGCAGGTAAAGTCTTAATAGTGGGTGATTTTAACATCCAGGTTGATAATGACAAATGCACTGGGTTCAGCCTTTATAGACATTATAAACTCTATTGGAGTTAGACAACTTGTGTCAGGACTCACTTATTGTAGAAATTATACTTTAGATTTAATACTGTCACATGGAATTGATGTTAATGGCATTGAAATTCTGCAGCAAAGTGATGATATCTCGGATCATTATCTAGTCTTGTATATACTCCAGATACCTAAAACTCTAAATTCTATTCCATGCTACAAATACAGTAGAACCATCACTTCTACCACAAAAGACAATTTTGTAAGCAATCTGCCTGACTTATCTGCATTCCTGAGTATATCAAATAGCTCAGATAAACTTGATAATGTAACTGAAACTATCGAGTCTCTCTTTTTTCTAGCACTTTAGATGAGGTTGCTCCTCTATGCCTTAAGAAGGTTAAGTTAAACAGTCCAACACCGTGGCATAACGAGCACACTCGTGCCCTAAAGAGGGAAGTCCGGAAAATGGAGCGCAGGTGGAAGAAAACAAACAGAAACGGGAACAGAATCGGATCAGATAGTGCTTTATCGAACTCCTAAGGTTCTATTCCACTCATTCGGCGCTTCCAGAAGTCTTGGATCCTCTTCTGAATATTATAAATTCATCACTGACATTAGGACATGTCCCCAAAACTTTCAAACAGACTGTTATTAAGCATCTGATTAAAAAAAACACAACTTGACCCCAACCAATTAATTAATTACAGAGTGATTTCCATTCTCCCATTTCTTTCAAAAATATTGGAAAAAGTAGTGTCCTCAAAATTATGTTCTTTTTTGGAGAAAAAAAAATTATCTGTAAGGATTTCCAGTCAGGATTTAGACCGAATCATAGTACTGAAATTGCTCTCATTAGAGTAACAAATGATCTGCCCCTATCATCTGACCGACCGTGGTTGTATCTCTTTATTAGTGCTACTGGATCTTATTGCTGCTTTCGATTCTATTGACCACAACATTCTTTTGAATAGGCTCGAAAATTATGTTGGCATTAGTGTTAGTGCATTGGCATGGTTTAGATCGTACTTATCTGACCTCCATCAATTCGTGGCAGTGAATAAAGAGGAATCATATAGATCAGAAGTACAGCATGGGGTACCTCAAGGCTCAGTACTAGGGTCATTACTCTTCACGCTTTACATGTTACCCTTAGGAGATATCATCAGGAAACATGGTGTTAACTTTCACTGTTATGCTGATGATACTCAGCTCTATATTTCTTCACGACCCCTGTAAAACATACAAATCTGAAAAACTGATGGAATGTATTATTGATATAAAAAACTGGATATTGATATTAAACTCTGAAAAAACAGAGGTATTAATTAGTGGGCCTAAAACCTCTGCAGGAAAATATTTAAAACACAGTCTAATACTTGATGGCTGCTCTGTCAATTCATCATCATTAGTTCGGAATCTAGGTGTGATATTTGATAGCAACCACATTACTAGCATCTGCAAAACAGCCTTTTTTATAGGAATAATCTACCTAACTTTGTTCTGGAGGCAGACACACAATCTGTCAGTTTAAATCTAGATTAAAGACCCATCTCTTTGACCTGGCTTACACATAACACATTTAAACATTTATAATATTCAAATCCGTTAAAGGATTGTTAGGTTGCATTAATTAGTTTAACCGGAACGGGGAACACTTCCCATAACACCTTACATCACAAAATGAATGGCATCTTCGCTTATATTAGTCAGTTTTCTGTTTATTCCGAGGTCATCATCACCACTCAGATCCAGTCTGTATCCTGATCACATGGTCACTGAAGTTCCCTGATCCAGTCCTTATCCAGATTATGATCAGCATTGATAGACCATCATGGATACAGTTTACTAGTTTGTTGGTCAGAGGAGAACAGACCCCCGACTGAGCCTGCTTTCTCCCAAGGTTTTTTGTGTCACCAATGGAGTTTTGGTTACTTACCGCTGTTGTCTGTCACTTATGGCTTGCTCAGTTGGGGAAACTTAATTGTTTAGAATTTTGTTAAGTTTGTTTCTGTGTGTTATTTATTATTATTATTATTATTATTATTATTATTATTATTATTATTATTGTACAGCTGCTTTGACACAATCTCTATTGTTAAAAGCGCTATATAAATAAAGGTGACTTGACTTGATCCTGTGAGGGAAATTACTGCTGCAGCAGAGAAATAGTGCAAGTTAAGAGAAAGTGCAGTATTGCAGAGCAGGTTAAATATTTCCATATTTCACATTATTTCACAGATAACATTATAAAGTTATGTTCTGACTTGAAGCAAAAGGCAAGCTAAAGTGTTAAGATTAAAAGTCTGAAAAGACTGAAAAGTCTTTTCCTCAGGACAAAGGCTTTATTTCATAAATTGTGATTTTAACTACGTTAGTGGTTCTCCACAATTCTTAGCCAGGAATTAAAAAAAATAAAATACAATAATGTGCAAGAGAACTGTAAGATTTCAAAATTCTTTATTACATATTTTATTTTAAGTAACTGGAGATTTTGTAAATTAAAAACCACTGACATTAGTTGATAAATACACAGGGTGTTTTTTTTTTTTCACAGATCGAAGTGGCCAATGAGAGGCCAAGATATTTTGTGTCTATGGTTTTAAACGCAGCAATCATTTGGCGTTTCTACATATGCCACTCGTTTGAGACGTTCCGGCCACCATACATTCGCATCTTGCTCACATGACAGGAAGCAGGACGGCTGAAAACGAGGAAAGTGAAAATAGTCGTAAATAGATCAGTATTTCTCACGTTATATGTGTTTCAGTAGTTTCTTAGTTATCTTAGTAACAAGCGTTGTCATTACAAATGTATATGACAAAGTTTGATTTGTTATTGCGTGCTGTTTAGACTTTTCTTATTTATTTAGATATTTAATTGATGTTTAAACATAGCGTGGGAATTTACACGGAAATGCATACAGTACAATAATTCGATGTTTATAGAAAAAAAAAACAATGCATTTTAAAACACGTTAGAACCACAGAGTTGCAGGAGAGTCGAGTGTTTTTGCGGTTTCATATTATAAGCACTGACATCCGAGACAGTTGTTACCTGATTAACAGGGGGCGGGGTTGTTCATTATAACCCAGATATAGTGTACATGGCATTACAGTTTTCATATGAACTATATTGAGATTTTGCACCCCCCACCCCCACCCCATTTTATATTAGTGGAAGAAAGGAAGATGTCTGCTACCCAGGGAGGCAAGTCGATTCTTGTGCGCAACCTTTCCACGCTGTTGCGGAATAATGGTACCTCTTTCTTCCCCTCTGATAAATTTCATCTGTATTTTGTAATTTGAGCATTTAACAAGATGGTCTTTTTTGTTGTCTTACATTCTTAGGAGACTCCTGTGTTAGATGGCTCAAGAACTTTGACTCTGCATGTGACTTGCATACAGCTTCTGACACATCTCTTTGAACAGTACTTGATCTCACACACACGCCATCACAGCTTCTTGGCTTTGCCATCACACCCAGCTGATACCACGGCACTGCTCCAGGTGCAGTTCCTCTTCGACATGCTTCAGAAGACAATCTCACTAAAGGTAGGGCATTAGTCAACTTGGAGGAACATTTAGATCAAGGCAGCTAGGCATTGGATATATAAGCAATATATTACATCATTGTGAGCCTTCATAAATGATGTGACAACTTTTTCATAGTATCTCACCAAATGTAATAGTTAAGTGAAGTGATGTTTACCTAAGAACAGTTAAGAATGGTGTTATTATACAGTAACAACCCAGGTGCTTTTCTTCTTTAGTATGAAGGACCTGGTAAAAAAAAAATTAGTATGATTTTTTTTTTTTTTTATAACATCATAAACTGTCACCAGTTTAAGCCACAAAATACGGACCTAAGACTAAGTTGTCCTAGCCACATAAAGTTGCATTGTGTGCAACCTGGTGCAAACATCACAAAATATGCACCTTAAGCTGGTGCACATTTCAGCAAAGTCGGATATAAGACTGTGTTTCTTCAGCAAAAGAGTGAAAGTTAATATCATGTTTATCAATAGTTAAGGAAGTACATATAATGAATAAAACAATGAGCATAAACAGAACCTTGTGAAACCTTAAGACCTGTACATCATAAAATCTGTACATAATAATTAAAAAAAATCTTTAAGAATGTACATACTATTATTTTGACGTTTTAAAAGACGGTATTTACTATTGTTGTGTTCTAAAAACAGCTTGTCCATCCATCTGGGCAAAGACTCAATTCCATTGTGAATATTTATCCCTTAAAGTCCCTCAAGCACTTGGAGGTAAGCAAACATTCATTTAAATTTGTATTTTTATTGCTCTTTGCTTTTTGCAGTTTGTATCAAAGAAATTTCATGAATATTTTATGCAATGAAACGTGGTATTGTAATCCTTTCATGGCACAGGTGCAAATCCCAGTCAGGGAACCATGCCAGTTCCCGAATTAAATATGCAGACTAAATCAATAATCCTCTTTAATGACCATTAAAGGGAGAAGCTAAAAACAACCCCACAACTTTAAATATATTTTTTTGTATCAATGTTTGTATTTTATATGTATCTAAATTGAAAAAGGTGGGTTAAGTTTATTTATATTTTCTTACATGTTTCTTTTGTGTGGATCCAGCTGAAAAGAATTCCTCCTCAGTGTTTACAAGGGCTATGTGGTATTTATTCCCAGTTGGAAAGTTTCACTTGCTCTAAAAGCCTCACCCGTTTGGAGGTATCAGTTTCTGCTATCAACATGCTTATTGTTACTTTTTTAAGTCCAGGATTATAAAGTGTACTTTGTGTGTGTTAAAGGAGCTACTATTACTCTGTGGGGGAGATGTCAGCACAGCCCTGCCTTGGCTAGAACTTCACACTCTGAATTTCAGCTACAACTCTATTTCCTGTCTTGATGAATCCTTGGTAAGGCATAGCAATTCTCTGTTTTAACGTTGATGTACATATGAAATCAACTTGTGAAATTGTTTAATTTAGTATTCAATGGTTCTACAAGGTTTCTGTTGTATATGTTGTGACTCCCTTGTCTGAGCAGACATAGTAGTTAGGTGTCTGTCTATCTAAGTAAATTTGAACTATTCACTAATTAATTATCATTAAGCCTTAAAAGAAATAATACATAAATAAACTAACTGATAAATAAACTAAAAGATATCTTTCAGTCGAGGGATTGAGAAGGAGTAAATCATCTTTATTGCAATAAGGTCATCCTCAACCCAGAAGGCCTTCAGGAGAAAATCTCCCGAACAGAAAGGCACAAGGCGATTGCATGCAAGTGTGAAATGCAGTGCAAGAATACCCAATTCTTAACTGCTATATAATTCTTTACCTCTATATAGTATTTTATATGTAATAGAAATAGCCCGAGCATGACATATTTAACCCCTTACCCATATATTTGACATTTTTGAAAACTTACCTGATGCATTTTATCCTGTTACCTATACATTTGCCCTTTTCCGATCAAGTTTTTCCCAATCTATCCACCACACATTTAACACTTTTTTTTCTTGCCAGCATCTTCTAATTTTGCTCTGTCTGCAAATTGTTTCATGATTTCTTCCCAAATCATATTATTTCTTTTTTATTTTCTTCCACTGCGTGGTTTTTACCAACTCATTATTTGAATTAATTTTTACTTTAATATATTTTCATTTTATCTTTTGCATCCCTTCTTTCCCCGGGTGTCATATTATATACGCTCACTGGCCTCTAAAACATGTATTACAAGCATTTTGATATAGTTGACTTTATAAGAAAGATGCTTTTTTGTGCATTTTTTTTTACACCTGGAGTTCTCTTTGGAGCTGCACACTATACTAGTGCTAAATAATGGTTATTAATCCTGAACTTCTAATTGATGTAATATACTATTAACTGAAGCTTAATGCTTGCTTAAGACTTATGCTAAATGACCACTTTGCCCACTTTTATGCAATATGAAATCGTGGTATGTTTCTTTATTAGATGGCTCTGTATGTTACTATAGCCATCGTATTTAACCACGTAGGTGACGGTAACCATGTAGGCGACAGATTTCTTTCAGACATGCAGTACCAATACGCCTACTCAGTATTATTTTCTATCATAATTTATATACTTTTCTTAACCTTTTATCGGGCTAATCTTTGCACACAAGTTTATGTAGTCATTAAATTATAGCTTGTGTAAACTGTACTGTTTTACTATTATTCTTATTATTATTATTATTATAAGCCAAATTAGAAGAAATTCTCAACAGGTGTTTACTAATTTTTGCATTTTTTTTCCAGAAATTGTTGAATGTTCTGCAGTCACTGGATTTAAGCCATAACAAGATCCAGGAATGTGCTGAATTCTTGAAGGCAGGCTTCTTGTTTAGTTTTTATGTGAATTAGTATATTGTATATTCTGTACTGTATATTTGTGGTCTAATATGTGATATTTCTGTTTTCAGCCACTCTGTGAGCTCAAACATCTCAATCTTTCTTATAACAACCTACAGAGGGCACCAGAGCTCAGCCTGAACACTCGATCAAGACTGGTTACTTTGGTGCTCAGACACAATGAACTCGATAACATACATGGTGATTGTTTAACAAATAAGATTTGTATTTAAAATAATATAAAATTTTTGTTTAATAATATAAAATGCGTGTGTGTATGTAGATAGATAGATAGATAGATAGATAATTATACATATAGATATAGAATATATGATATTGTGATTTGTGTTGGGAAAGTGTGGGGACTGTGGTGAGACCTATGATGTTGGACGGTTTGGAGACAGTAGCACTGTCTAAAAGACACGGTGGAGGTGGCAGAGTTGAAAGTGTTGAGATTTTCATTGGCAGTGATGAGGCTGGACAGGATTAGAAATTAGCTCTTTAGAGGTAAAAATGTTTTGAGGGGGTGCAAGATTGATATGGTGTGGACATGGAGTATATCAATAGATGAATGCGGAGGATGGAGGTGCCAGGCAGGAAGAAGAGAACAAGTCCATGGAGGAGGTTTATGGTGTGGTGAGGGAAGACCTACAGGTAGTCGAAGTGAAAGGGGCAGGTGTAGAGGACAGGGTGGTGTGGAGAAAGATGATCCTCTGTGGCAACCCCTCATATGAGCAGCCAAAAGAGGGAGATTTTTTTTTATCACTATTATTTCATAACTTCATGAACTCTTCTTCTTCTTCTCATTGTTATTCTCATTAATAATTATATTATAATTATTATTATTAGTATCATTTTGAAAATGGGAATAAAAATCAGAGGAAAATTAGGAAGAACATGTATTTATTTCACAAATTGAAATTATTAAATGACATCTATTGTTTTGAGTGCAGGAATGGAGCACTTATGGTCTCTTCAGCATCTTGATCTGGCCTACAACCTTCTAATGGAACACAATCATTTAGAACCACTTTCTCTTCTGCATAATCTTAAAATGGTGAGAGAATTTTTTTTTTTTTGTGGTAGGTTGGAGTAGTAGGATTAAATGTAATTTTTCCTTACTATGTTTGGTGTGCCTGGTGAAAAAGTATTAAATGTATGGATACTATACTAGTTTTAGATAACCATACAATCAATAAGATAAGACAAAAATGAAGAAACCATGTGTTTGACTCATATATTCTACTGTATATAGTAATGCTACAAATAGCTGCAACCACATGCTTATGATAACTGAAAATTACATTTGAACAATGTTCATGGTTTTAACTAGCCTTGGCAAGTTGTCCAGGCTTCAAAGAATCAAAATATTCATCACAATACAACTACCACAATGCTTGATTGTTGATGTGCTACTGTAGGTTGCTACTGATGTACTACTTGCGTTAATGGTTTGTTTTGATTTTATTGTTAATGGTTTGTTTTGATTTTATTGTTAATGGTTGTTTTTCCTACCTACAGTTATCTCTAGAAGGCAACCCTCTGTACTTCCAAAAAACACACAGAAAGTCAACTGTGTATCGCCTATCCCCACAAGCTGCTATCCAAGGAGTGTGTACTATTGTCTACTCATGTTCTGTTATGCACAGTGTTTAGTAGTTAATTATTGTATAATTAATTTGTTGTGTTTTTATCTTAGATTCAACTGGATGGCTCTGCATTGACTTCCACTGAGCTTGCAGTAAATAAATGTTGTTGTTTTTTTTCTTTCAAGAATTATATGAACATAACAATATTTGGTAAGATTGGTAGCTGTCACTTGAATGTTTTTAAAATGAGGGCTAATAGTTTGATTGTACTTCTTATTGCAGGTTGTTGGGGTATTTATTATATTATTGTGGTTAATTGGATTCAGTTAACTGTTCTTCCAAACACAATATTTATTTTCAATTTGTTTATAAATCTGTAGGTCTTAGCAAAACCCAGGCAGTTACCTCAGATGTCCCAAACACTCCCAGTTACCATTCCACCTGAGCAAAATGTACAAGACATGTCAAGTGGAGGAGGGGAGCTTAGTGACAGCTTGTCTGTCAGTGAATCAGGAGCAAAACCAGTTTACAAGAGGAAATCCAAGGTGAGGTTGCAAAAGAAAAACATACTTAGTCCACTGAAGCTTTGCCTGTTTCTGAAATGCTTAGTGCCATTATGAAAGAACAAAAAGAAATAGAAAGGAGTAACATGTTAGATAA
>JACRUU010000029.1:17480892-17560892 GCA_030449085.1 Kryptopterus vitreolus
TGGAGGGATCATGGATATAGAAATATTTGCTGTACTGGGAAATGCTGTTCGTCCATTCTTACACAATCACTCAGGTTTGATGCTGGTGGTTTGGTCGGCCAGCACTTATCCTAGAGATCCCTCATGTCTTGGTTAACTTGTGGCTCTCCATTTTACTTAGTCTGCCATCGCTATTCTTGCCAACTGCACAGTGTCTAACATTTATACAAAACTGGTACTTAATAATCCATATCTGACACTCCCTGTCACCCCTCTACACCCCTCCCTGTCTCTCCCTCTTTTTATCTCTCTCTCTCTCTCTCTCTCTCTCTCTGTCTCGCACTCTATTGAGTTAAACATGCCCCTGAAGTACCAGTGGCGAGTGTTCCTGCTGCTCTCTTTTCCTTGAATCTGCCCACCTCTTCTGGATAGCGTTGTCTTTGATTAGAGGCCACCCTGTGCAGCTATGGATGGTTCTCATCTATGACCTGGGAACACATGAATTTTCAGAATAACACTGGAGCTTTGATAATGGATTTGCACTGTATTTAATGTCAACAGTCTGCTACACTGATTCAGGGCTACAGTTTGCATTGCATTTTGATCACCATTGCATAGCTCCAAATTATTTGGACATTCCATGTCACCCAGATGTCAGTGGGTTCTCTTATCTTTGTTTCCTCAAAGTTTCTTCCTTTTGCCATCTCAGGGAGATTTTCATAGATTTTTTCTATTTCATTCTTTTTGATTCCTACTACATTATCCTTGTATAGTTGCTTGGAGAATATGTTCATTGTTAAACATGCACTACAAATTAATTGCTTTGAATTAAATAATGTGATGTACGATTTCACTAGACACATTTATTTATATTACAAAGTAAGTATATTAAGATCTGTTCGCTACAGTAGGCTCTGGTGGGCTGGTATGTTCTCATGACGTTCATTATTTATTTATGTATTTATTTATTTATTTTAAAAGTAAAAATCAATTCTGATTTTATTCTGATTGTATTTATTTTCTTTTCTTGCTGTGATATTATATCACTACACATAAATATGATATCCTAACAAAGACTGACAGCTGTCAAAATTGAACATATTTCTTATTCTTTCTCTTTTAGGGCAAGGAGAGCATCCACCCAGTTCTCGAATTGCACTTTAGCTACATTAGTCAAGAAAAACAGAAACGGCGATATATTGTGCTGGATGATGATCCGGAGGAAACCTTACAGGTTATCCTCAGTTATTTTCTTTAGTCTTTATTCATCAGCATTGTTGGGAACATTACAGTTTACAAATTGCCCTTCAAAATGTAATGAGTAGAGTAACTTTTCAATTATTTTATAAAAGTAATGTAACTGATTACTTTTTGATTACTTTCATTTGTCCACAAGGTGGCACTTTAAGTTAGCATTCTAAGAAAAAAGTTTTCAAACCCTTGAAAAAATAGGCTATATTTTTCAAAATGAAACTGCATTAGATTGTTATCATTCAAATAAAAATTCAGTTGAAAATCATGCCGTAGCCTAAAGCACTGATTTTACAAGAAATTGTTCAGATGTAACCCTGTTTGTAATCTTTAACATTTTCATAAGTAACTCAATTTTAATTACACATTTTTTCAGTAAGTGTAATGAATTACAGTTACATTTATTTTGTAATTAAATTATGTAACACCGTTACACCATTATGTTTCTAGTTGCTCCCCAACTCTGTTAATCAGTGCACACCATGGAGACTATCCAGGAGTTTATAATAAATATTTCGTAAAATATTTATTAAAATATTTAATTTTATTAAAAGTTATCTATAATTTACAATTAATGCAATAGATTTGCACATGTACAAAATAGATTATCATATTAACCATCTGGTGGTAGTGGACATAACAAATTAGAAAGTATCTGTGTTCATTTAATTCAATTGAGTTAAATATATGGCCATTGAAGCCAAGTGTTTGAGGAGAGTCCAGTATGTGAGCCCTTCCCCAATTGCTTCATCAGACATGTACTGTTAAGGCCATAAAGAGAAAATGTATGCGTTCCATGAAATTGCATTACAATTTCCTTTCATTAGAAATAAGAGGCCTATTTAAAGCATGTTCCAGCATTGGAATACCCCTGCTCAGAAGGATTTTCCAGGGCTTTTCCAGGGCTTGAATCCAATATGATTGGAGATTCTTGTAAAATAGATTTTCTCTCTGCACATATCTTGATTAGGTTTAAATTGACACTCAAAAAACTTAAATTGACACATTTATATTATAGACAAATAATGTAGCTCCATTATATGTTGCTTTTTCAGGTTTTGCTGGAGTTACTCTCCAGGGTAGCAACAGAGAACAAGCGGCAGGAAGAAAAAGAAAGAACCGCCGTTATTCTGTTACAGTGTCTGAAGTGCCAAGCTGAATTTTCCGAGCCTTCATCTCAAACAAATGCCCTGTCTAAACCAGATGTTCAACCCAGATATCAAGACAAGAGAGAGAAAGAGAACACTGCTGGTAAGACGAGCAATTTGAGGTTTTTACGCAACCAACTAATTTTTAGATTAGATTAACTTTTTTTATAGAATGTATGAGTTGTAAGTAAAAGTCACTTTGTAACAAAAATGTGACATTGTCTGTGCTTGGGCATATCTGTAAAAAATTCTACATTTATTATTTATAACATTACTGTACATAGATAAGTCAGAATCTTTTGCCTTGTTTTACTAGATTGAAGGTTTTTAACAAGGTACCTTTCAGAAAACTTGCGCAACATTTGAAGTCTATGCGCAACGTCTATGGCTTTCACAACTCTATCTGACATCTACAACGTAGACAACGTCTATGGCTTTCGAACTCTATCTCTTTCCTTTATATATATATATATATATATATATATATATATATATATATATATATATATATATATATATATATATATATATATATATGGTAGAGCTGGAAGATTAATTGTCTATATTATGGTTTATATTGAAAAAAAAATATCTATTGCATTACTTCACCTTGGTTTGACAGCGAGCTTCTGTAGTAGAGACTTGCAAGGGGCGGATTTTTTGCTCTCGCCCGCTCCGGCAAAAATGTGTTGTTTTGTCCCGTTCCCGGCCACAATATTTAAGTTTTGTCCCTCTCCTGTCCGTCCCATTCATGCATAAATGGTATCTTTTTAGGCAGGCAATATTTAGGTCGCGCGGATATTTTTTCCGTTTTGCAACTTCAAACGTTCAACAAGGCAAAGCCCGCTGTAAAATTGTTTGTGGCAACACCGGCTACAAACAGGTAAATATAGCGGACACATTTTCAGTTTTGTCTTTACGCTTTCATTAGTTGTATTTCCTCTCGACGTGGCCACAATTTTGAGGCATGACTTACAAATGCTTGCGACACATCTTCTCTCCTGAAGCCAAAATATTGGCGTATTTCAGAAGTACCATTGTTTTTTTGGTTCGGCGCTGTCCTTTTCCAAACTCGTCTCTACTCACGCCATGTTTATATCCTCTATCTGCATTGATACACAAGGTTCACCTTCGGGCCGGTCTGACCAATAGTATAATAGTGTCTACTTGGGAGGCGGGTATAAAGATAGTAAGGTTCCGTGACACAAAATAAATATTAATTTATCGCAACTCTCTGTGATATGAATATTGCACATACTATTATTGCGATAACAATATTTTTTTTGATATATGGTGCAGCCCTACTGTATAGTCTATAAAGAAGCCTATTTCACATTTTCATCTGCCATGTGTTCTATGTGATGCCAGCTCTTTGCAGTTGCATAAGTCGGCAATACAAGATCTTTTTGCTGGTATGTAGTTTTTATCAATTTTATATATTGGCAATTTAAATTAAATATTAATATACACAAAGTAAACACTTGTTTATATTCTCCAACAGTTACTAAAGTATAGTAATCATTTCGCTGTATCACTGTAGTAGAATCAATGACATTTATTTGATCTGTTCATCTGGCGGATGAGCCATGGCGGTTGAGAGGCTTAGTGACCTCCCCTAGACTTCTTGGTCTTTTGGAATGCTTCTTAGCAATAACAGGTGTTTGGGGTTTTTATTGATCACAGTTTCTGTGAACTGACCAATGCAAACCATGAAACTTGAGCACAAAGTTATTTTCTTTGTCTCTGTCCAGGACTCATTTACATGTTTCTGATTGGTTTGGAAACTTATAGAGTTATTAACCCAAAATATATATGAATGATTTGATGTAGTTTAAGAAATAATGAACTGATCATTTTGATACCAAGAATAGCCAGGTAGACAGTGTGAAGCAGAGGAATTAGATACAAGTACTTTTTTCTTATAAAACATTGTTTTTTACCAAATAAAGAGAGATATTTCAAAATATAGAGAAGGAAAAAGAGGCAGGGAGACCTCTTGGTATATAGTTCTAGGAATATAATCATTATTTGTTTAATAACTATTAATTAGTGTTAGAGTATTGTTTTCTAACTATAGTTTAAAGAACAATAAGAATGATTATTATGATTTCATAAATCATTGCTTTATGATTTAAAACGCAGACCATGAGGTGCAACATGATAAGAATATTATAAGAACATAGAACATTCAGAATCTCTAGACACTTTGTAGCCTTGTCGGCTAATAGCAGTTTAAGGAGTAAAATGAGGCCTGGCCATAAACAGTGTAATGTTACAAGTAAATACATAAGGGCTTATCAGAAGTTGGTGATCTTCTAAGTATGACAATCTTCACCCTCAACCCCACTTTTGGGGTCTCGCAGGCCAGAGAGGTTTTTACATGGACCATGGATCAACTTCCCGTTGTCCTTTGATGATCAGAAGTTAAATTGTAGGAATTACATTTTTTATTTTATGATCATATGTTTCAACCTTCAATATACTACACCAACGTGAACTAAAGCACTCTCACAATTTAGCTGATATCCTTTTATTTCCGCCTCCCGTTTTGTTCCGTCCAGCAACGTACTTTCGACACTTTTTGACAGCACATATTTGTGTGAGCAAACCTTTTCATGCATGAAACTGATGAAGACTCATGAACTGATTAAGACTCACTGCTCACTGCCTGTGACAGGAATGGAACCTGACATTGGACCAGTTCACACTAATTAATATGCAAATAAATGTTTTGATTTTGAATAGCACTGAATATAATAAAGTCACTGTAGTGGTAATAAAGTTCATTAATATATCGCTTGAAAATAAATTATCATTTGTCTGTGTGGTGCATAACAAAGTAATAAACTATTCTAGTAATACTCTAGTAATTACTTTGTTATGCAGAGGACAGGGTTGTGTGGAGAAGGATGATCTAATGTGGAGACCCCTAAAAGGAGGAAAGATGAAGACGACTTTGTAAAAAAAAAAAAAAAAAAAAAAAAAAAAAAGTGTTGGAAAAAAAAGTAGTGTTGATGTTGCTAGTTCATTATTTCTAAAGTAAAATAATGACAGATTAGATATTTATATAGTGCTGTGAGAACGAGTGAGAACCAGAACATTCTATATGACTGTTAATTAAAACCATGATTTTTAATTCATGAATGAGTAAACAATTAAAAAGAATTTGTTGATTTAATTGGTATGGTATAAACTGGAAAATACATAATGTATTTGCATAGGAATTTGATCTACTTTATTTGTGTATTACACAATGCAATTGTTTATATAACCTTTTTTGTTTGTTTGTTTGTTTTTAGTTGTCTGATTAAGTAGTGGGAAAATGTAAAAGCATTTACTGTGAAATGACATGATGTGGTATTTTCAGGTGATGCTGTCTGTTGTCCAGAATGCAACAGTGATCACGTGATCCAGTTAGCTGGCCAAACAGCACTTAACAGCACACCAGACCCCTGTGATACAAGTCAGAATGGTGAAAAATGCTTTAGATTTGGTTATTCTGAGACTCAGAAGGTAAATATTCCAGATGCAATCAATTTCATTTCATTATAAACAATGTATTGCATATGTCCAGAAATGTTTTTTGTGATTATATATTGTTCTGGAAACATTTGTGCATTTTGTGAATTTTAATTGCACAAATGTTTCCAGAACAATATATAATCACAAAAAGCAAAAACAAAACAAAACATTACCTTAATTTGTATTAAGGTAATGAGGTAGGGTAACCATACTTATCTCATAACTTATGTGTATCCTCAATTTTCATCTCTTGGTCTAGGATGAAGCTTTTAACAGTTCCATTCATGTAAGAAAGTTCTCTGAAATCTCTCCAGTTCCTGAGGGGACCACAGACACATTCCTCGTGGATCCAATGTGGCCAGTTTAAAAGAGTGTCTAGTCAGATTGAGGACTACCCCAGAATCTCATCTGTCAGCCAATTGACTGGCGACCAAGAAGAGTCAGAACACAGGCTTTCACAGAGGTGCTGTTTTCATAGCTTGAAAAAAGGTAAAAAAAAAAAAAATTATAATAATAATAGTAATAATAATGATCTTCTCATCTTCTATTCTCATTAAATCAGTGAGACCTATATTCAACCTGCATTAGTGACTCACTTATTAGTTTTGTTTACTATAGAATATTACCAGTTTGTACATTCAATTCAATTCAATTCAATTTTATTTATAAAGCGCTTTTAACAATTTGTCATCGTCTCAAAGCAGCTTTACATAATACTTAACTGAAAAGTGAAAATCAGTTTTGCCCTAATTGTTTCTTGTTGAGCAAGCCGAAGCGACGGTGGCAAGGAAAAACTCCCTGAGAACAGGAAGAAACCTTGAGAGGAACCAGACTCAACAGAGAACCCATCCTAATTTGGGTTGTTAGTGTTGTGTGTGGTTGAGGATGTTTATTGTGGAGTGTGGAGTGTAATCATGAATTTGAAGCATCATCAACCGGGGGCGGAGTCACCATGAGGTTCTGACAGGAACAGAGTGCAGAGTGGGTCTGGGTCACTGACAGCTCAGCAGTGGGACATGTAACTCAATAGAGAGAGAGAGAGAGAGAGAGAGAAAGAGAAAGAGAGAGAAAGAAGAGAAGAGAGAGAGAATAGAGAAAGAGAGAAAGGAGAGAAATGCGTGGTTAGTCAGTCATGGTTGCAGTATGGGAGTGTGTATGTTTATTTTCGAGTGCAGACGTGGACTCCGGCAGGATTAACTATAACAGCATAACTAAAAGGAGAATCAGAGGGAAACACAGACATGAGAGCTTCCTGATGTGTAAGCAAACAGTCACTCTCACCACCACAAACCTGAGTGATTAATGAAAGTGAGGCAGACAGCAACTAAACACACCAGATCACTATAATACTCAACATCCATGTGTCCCCCAGATCTACTCCTTTATCTAAGGTAGGACTATTCACTAAAAGCTTGGTTAAATAAGAAAGTTTTCACCCTGGACTTAAACACTGAGACTGTGTCTGATTCTCGAACATTAATCGGGAGGGAGTTCCATAACTTTGGGGCTTTGTAGGAGAAAGCTCCGCCCCCCGCTGTAATTTTCCCCCGACATTCCTAATACGTGGAATTAGGAATAATAAATAAAATATTGTAATTTTCCTAATACGTGGTATGGAGACGTGGTACTGACAGACAGCCTGCATCCTTTGATCGAAGCAGGCGTGGTGGAACATAAGGCTCTAATAGTTCTGTCAGGTACTGTGGGGCGAGACCATTCAGTGCTTTATAAGTTAATAGTAATATTTTAAATTCTATACGGAATTTCACTGGGAGCCAGTGCAGTGTGGATAGGACAGGGGTGATGTGCTCATATCTCCTAGTTCTAGTGAGCACTCTCGCTGCCGCGTTCTGAACTAACTGAAGTTTATTTATACACCGCGCTGAACATCCAGACAGTAAAGCATTACAATAATCCAGCCTGGATGTGATAAAAGCATGGACTAGTTTTTCTGCATCATTAATTGACAATATATTCCTAATCTTAGCGATATTTCTGAGATGGAAAAATGCTAACTTGGTAATATTATTTACATGAGCTTCGAATGAGAGATTGGAATCTATAATCACACCCAGATCTTTTACTGTTGTACTGGGTGTGATAGAAAGACCATCTAGAGTTACTGTTTGGTCTGATATTTCACTTCTAGCTGCATGTGGTCCGAGTACTAGAACCTCTGTTTTACCCGGATTAAGCAGGAGGAAGTTACTTAACATCCAGTCTCTTATGGCTTTCACACATTGCTCAACTTTACTTAACTGATTTTTTTCGTTTGGTCGAGCTGAGACATATAACTGTGTGTCATCAGCGTAACAATGGAAACTAATATCATATTTACGAATTAAGTTGCCCAGAGGAAGCATGTAAAGAGAAAAGAGCAATGGGCCTAATACCGAACCCTGTGGCACACCATACTGTACCTGGGAATGCACAGAATAGTCACCATTTAAATCTACAAACTGGTAGCGGTCAGTTAAATAAGACCTGAACCAGGCAAGGACTGTTCCCTTAATTCCTACTACCTTTTCTAATCTGTGAAGGAGAATTTTATGGTCAATGGTGTCAAAGGCTGCACTGAGGTCGAGTAATACCAGCAGAGAGACACAGCCTTGATCAGAGGCCAGTAAGAGATCATTAACTACTTTGACGAGTGCTGTCTCCGTGCTGTGATGAGGTCTAAATCCAGATTGGTAGAGTTCGTGTATGTTATTCTTAAGTAGGTATGAACTTAACTGCTGCACAACTACCTTTTCTAATATTTTTGAAATGAAGGGGAGGTTTGATATCGGCCTATAGTTTGATAGTTCACTGGGGTCGAGGTCAGGTTTTTTAATTAGTGGTTTAATAACTGCTAATTTAAAGGATTTTGGAACAAACCCACTGCTGAGTGAAGAATTTACTATTGTCAGCAGGGGTTCTGATACTGATGTTACTACCTGTTTAAGAAAGTGTGTCGGTACGGGATCTAATACACACGTTGTCGATTTAGCAGAAGAGATGAGTGAAATTAATTCATTCTCTTCAAGAAGAGTAAAATGATCTAGGATCTGGCCTGGTGTATTTAGTTTATCACCAAAATCAATGAGAAAATCGGGATTTAAGGCCTGAACATTCACAGTCATGTGTTGCACAGGTGGGACTAAGTGAATGAGAAATCTTCTTTCTCTTTAGGCTGCTCCCGTAAGGGATCGCCACAATGCCTAAACCATGTCTAAATATCTAAACCATCTCCTTCTTGATATTACCCGGTCCTCTAAATCAGCCTCTCTCCAACAACCTGCATGCCTTCCTTCACCACTTTCATAAATTTCCTCCTTGGCTTTCCATTTTTTTTCTGCCTGGCACTGCCATCCTCAGCAGTCTTCTATCTGTGTACCTCATGTCTCTCCTTATATGCATGTGTCTAAACCATCTCAATCTAACCTCACTCACCTTGTCTTCAAAACAACCGACATCAGTCCCTCTAATAAACTAATTTCTACTGTCCATTCTCGTTACTCCCAATGAAAATATCTTTAATTCTGCCACCTTCATCTCCTATCTTCTTTTAAATGCCAAGGTCTCTAATCCATACGATATTGCAAGTCTCACCACAGTCCTATAAACTCTCCCTTTCACTCTTGCAGATAACCTTCTATCACAAATCACTCTCCACCCACTTCACCGTGCCTGCACTCTTTTCTTCACTTCTCCAACACACTCTCCATTACATTGCAAAGCTTGGCAACATTACTTAAACCCAACCACCATGCAACCTCACTGGTCCACTGCCTTTCCTCCTCATTCTCGCACATTTAACGAATTGTTCCTACAGATTTTCATTCTCTTTCTCTCCAGTTCATGCCTCCTCCTCCTGCCTCCTCCTGCTCCCGACTCTTGCTACAAATTACAATATCATCCATAAACAGCATTGTCCATTTAGACTCCTGTCGTTTATCAACCTATCCATCACCACTACAAACAGGAAAGGGCTCAGAGTCGATTCTTGATGTAGTATCAGCTCCAACTTGAATCAGTCTTTCATTCCTACTGCACACCTCATTGCTGTCACAACTGTCCTCATCCATGTTCTGCACCCCCTCACATACTCCTCTGCCACACCTCACACAATATAACTTCACTCTTTGAACCCTGTTGAACGCTTTGTCTAGATCCAGAAACACCATAATGCAACTTCATCTTAAATGCTCTTTGTCAGCATGAAGCATATCTGTTGTTTATCTCTTTTCACAGCCTAGCTTCCAATACTTTTTCCCCTAATTAGGGGTTCAAGCACGTATTGCTGAAACCCCATTGTTATTGTAATGATTATTATTATTATTATTACTATTATTCTGGCCTAAAAGTTATCGTGGAGACCTAGAGACTTGAAATTTGGCGAGATGGTAAAGCTCAATTTGGGAAGAGGCTGACAAAGTCTCAACCCATTTGGACACAAGAGAGCGCTATAATCAAAAAAAAAATTAATCCTGGAAACCTGGGATTGTTAAAAATCAACTTCATCACCCAGGTAAAGGCAGTCCAAAGTGAGCATCACCCGCCTGGAAGAGGAATCAATGGCACCAGAAGTCCAAGCAAGGATGTTCAGAGGAACTAGGCACCTGCTCCCAGGCAACAAGACCAGCTAATAACCTAGACTCAGTACCAGCGCAAGACAGCTAATGAAAAGGAGAGCTACAGAAAGGAGTAAGTAAACTCCAGCTCGAGATGTCTTTTATAATGAAAACAGAGACTGAAAAGACACCATGATCTGTGAAGGCCATCTGCATCTACAGTACCACAGAACCAAGAACTCCTATTTCGGAAAGGGGGTGTGAGTCACTACACAGCCCTGCCTTCTCACATTACCCCCTCCAAGCACTGCCTTGCCTGGGAATCCAAAAAGCATTCTTGCTCCCTGATCCTCAACTGTCGCCAACCCGCCCATTAGTCTCGGCAAAATTTGTCCACAGCAATCAGGTAGCAACCCTTAACCTTGCATAGGTCCGTGAACAGGTGCACAGCTGCTCTCTCTACGACCTTCAGGAACAATACAAAAACTTCATCAAGATCATCCCCCAGCCTGAGAGACCAAAGGCTGGGACAACTTGAAACCACCTGCCATCGGATCACCATGATTCACCTACATCCGGCCCTCATGATCCATGTGCTTGCTGACCTTTCTGACCATATTTGCCACCCCACAAGGCTATAGTGCATGCAGATCTGCAAATCTTTTAAGAATTATTACATTCACACTTAGTTGCATTCACTCAAAAATCTCCTCCGTGTTAAGACCCCAAAAAGAAGAGGGGGGGTGGAGGAATATAGCCACATTCCACTGTTCACGACTGGGCCTTGTCTTCTTTTGTTTTACTATCGGGCACTAAAAGCAAGACCCATTCACCTCCTAACTCCTACCAGGCACATTCACCTATGGCCCCAGGAGCCGAGAAAACAAGAGTTGGTCTAATCTCTGCTAAGAATTCTCTCTCTGCAAAATCTTCAAGTCATCGATAATTCATTTTTCAATAATCAAAGCAAACTTCTTACCCCCTCAACTTTGACATTTGCATCTCAATCACTTTGAACCAAATCGTTTTACAACCTATAGATAGGTTATTTATGTATGTTCTTTTTATCATGTTGCAACTCATGGTCTGCTGTTTAACTCATAAAACAATTATGAAATCATAATCATTATTCTTAAGGTTTCCTAAATCTATAGTTATATAACAATACGGTTTACTATATAATAGTTATTGAACAATAAGGTTTTGCGAATCCCCTGCCAACACCTTAAAATCTCTTTCAGGTTGCATCAGCTACAAAGAATATAGTCACCTGTGTGCATCTTCATCCACTTCCATCCCCTCATGCTCTTCCTTCTTCTTACAACGCATATTTATCTCTGCCATTTTTATCCTTTTAGCAAAATTTCCCATCACCTGCCCTTCCAAATTACTCTCTGAAAGGCAATACCCACCCATCACCTTCTAATCACTACTGTTACCATCATTAACATGGCCATTGAAGTCTGCTGCAGCCATTTTTCATTTCTAGATTTAATCTTTACCACTTCATCTAACTTAGTTCACAATTATTCTTTTTATATCTTTCAACCCACTTGTGGAGATTTCTGTGCGTTACATAATATTATTAAAAGTGTCTAAGGGCAAGATTCAGGTTGTATACTTAGATTTTTTAAGTAGATAGAGCAAAAATAAATACTGGTTTATGTTCAATATATTGTTATTTTTTTTCAAGCGCATTTCTGTGTCTTTCTGCACTTGTAGAGATGCTGTTTAATGATTTTGTAACCATTGACCATCGTTTGAAGCTTTTCCTGGACGTGGAAATTTTTGAGGGTGAAGAAGAGATTCATTGCTTTCTGAAAGTGAGTTTTTTTTTTTTTAATTCTTTTAAAAATGTACTCATTTTCCCCTTTTATGTCACTGACATAAATCTAGCAGCTTAACAAACTGCTGTTTCATTTTAGATGTCTATTGTGAAATTTGGCAATCCAGTAGAATTTCCATCTCTCGTGGTTGTATCCAATCAGCGTTTATACATCCTACAAATTACCTCTCAATCAGAGTAAGTCATTCTATTCCATAAAGTTCCATTAAGAACACTAATTACTCCTAACTTACAAGTCAATCAGAACACTTTTTTTTACTACAAAAATGTTTGCTGTAGTACACATCAATAGCCACATGGAATAATAAAAAATTACTTTTCTGCAATTTATGGCCATTAAGTTCACATAAGCAGTATAAATCTGTTTTTGTTCAAGACATATCAGGGTGTTTTCTGTTGCCTGTGTTTTTTTGGCCTACTTATTAGGAATCCAAGTCTCTTTTGAGGACTTTTTTGTCTTTGTGGCAGTTACAAATCTGGATAGATGGGGAGGGTTGTGTTATGAAGGGCATACAGTGTGAAACGTGCCAAATACAATATGCCAATCACAACACTTAATTCCATACTTGACCATACCTGGTAATCATGACAGAAGAGTACAGTAAGAGTGTAGTGACTGTGCATGTTGGTCATTTTGGAGAAATGGTGCGGGGGCTAGATTGAGAATTTGGACATGGTTTTTAGAGCCGCAAGGAAGGTGGAGGAGAAATGGATTTATCAACGTTGTCAAGGTAGAGGGTAGGAGTCAGGGTGGTGTAGAGGCAGCTGTGGCGAGGCCTAGCGGGTGCAGCTTAAAAAAAGGCAGAAGACGTGTTAATGAATTGTTATATGGTTTAAGACAATTATTATAAATATCAGACAGAAATATCACAAAACAGAGATAGATATATGTAGGACATTGATCACACAACATGTTGTAGCCAGATATTTGTTAATTATGTCTTGAATTATTGGTCATAGACCAAAATAATGATCTGTTTTAATTATGTTTTTGCATTTACTTTTATTTACTCTGTATTTTCTACTTCTTTGTATCTGAAGAGGGCATCCTTCAGAGTGGCTGCAGAAGAGGGACAGCCATCAGCTGTGTGATCTTAGCTACCTGGAGATAGGTCTTGGTTCACAAAGCATCCAAATGGAGTTTGATGTGAGCAATGCTGCCTACACACTTTTGGTTCGTGACAGTACTCGGTGCAAGCACTTCTTCAACCAACTGACAGGCAAGTGCTGTCCTCATAAAAATATACATCTAAATTCATATTTTTTCAAATGCAGAACTCATATGATCCTGAAGTCTAAGTCTGAATTAAAAACTTTTTTGTTTGTTTTAAGAGGTTTAAGATTTTTTTTTTCCAAATCAAAGTACGGATTGTAAGACATCATATTTACCCATTATGGCATTTATATATTAATTATTTATAACATTGAGTACAATCCTGCAAAAAAGTCTGATTTTCTGTTTATCCAACAGGTACCCAATATGATTTTCATTTCTTTTTGTCAGACTTGTTTCCATTAAAAATGTATTACTGGTTACCCCTGTAACCATTATTAAATATAATGTACTACTTTCAGCCTTTTTATTTTCTGACTGAAATTTTGAACCTGTATTAACATTTTTGCTGTTTTAACTTTAATATCACCAAAAATTTTAAAGTTAATTGGATATTTTAATGTAGGAATTTTAAGGATATTTACTATATGACACAGACTTTCATCTTAGTTGTAAAGATAATGGTTTAAAGAGACTGAAATTTCTGTATTGTTCAGACCTAATGGGAACATTTTTTGTTTATATTTAAAATGGGTAACATTGTGCTGCATTAAGCAGTATTCCTTCTCAACTGCTGAGTGCCTCTGTTGACCACTTCACCAGACATGTACTACCCATATCTGTAATCTGTCTGCATATTATTATTGTTATTATATTATTATTATATTATATTAGATTATTATCTGAATATTATTATTGTTATATACTTCCCAGTGATGCCTCCTGAAATGTAACATATTCGCCTTAAGGCTAAATCTCCATCATTTTTAATTTAATGATAAATCAAGAAATTTCCTCTTCAGAATATCTTGGCAAACCACTTTTGAATGACATCTGGAATTGTGTTCTTAAACAGATCCATATGACCTCCGTATGCTCCCCAATCTCTCATTCAGTTCAAAGTAGTAAATATAGCTCATATATCCAACATTACATTAGCATATATGATATTGTATATAGGTACATCTCTTTGTGTAAAAGATGTCAGTGTACTGAGGTTCTTTAATCCACATGTTCTAGACAAGTCCCAAATTAGATCTCTTCTTGCTGTCAATATGTAACACACTCTCTGTGGTCTTTTAATATAGATTAGAGCCAGAACCATTTCATTCACTTTTTGTAGTTACTCCAGAGGAGTTATGTTTGTGAGCATCAGTGGGTAAAATACTTGTCTTTTACTATTTGTTAAAATGGAAGGAGCCTTTACCACTTATACATATTAAATAAATGATAGAAGTTAGGTCGTCTTTACCTGGAAAAGATTAGGTATTCATTAAAGGGATCAGGACAACAGTTATTTAAGTTGTGGAGCCCCTTCATTTTAAATAATGGCTTATCATTGATTTAAATGTATTTTACTTTATGGGAGTTTCCCTTTTTCATGGACAAGACTTTAGGTACTTGTTGGTAAAAGTTGGGGAATGTAATTGAGTGTTAAGGACCTTGCTCAAGGGCCCATAGTGGCAGCTTGGTGGTGGTGGGATTTGAACCTGCCATCTTCCGGTACAGAGGCGAATGCCTTAACCACTGAGCTACCACCTCCCCTACTTGCATGTCACATCAGTGCAGTTTGCATTACTTTCTGGTTAAAGTATTCTTTGTTGCATCTAAAACACAGTGCTAAACACAGAGCTTTCAAAATAAATAACAGGAATGCTGTAGGATCAGATGACATTGCAGCTCTGGTCCTTAAAGCTTACTCTGACTAGCCAAAAGATATTCAAAATTTCCCTCTAACAGTGTTTTTTTACATTCTTCAAGCAGTCATCCATAAACATATGGAGAGCTCGCACATTCATTGTGGGACAAGGGAAAGACAACAAAACAAAACCCCTATTCAATGTCGGAATTCTATTTAATGCATTCAAATGCCTCAATTTTATACTTTTCCCCTCTAAATAGAGTAGAGATAGCTACTCTTAGATATTCATGTACATCTCTGTTCAAGCAATTCACCTTGCATGCTGTTTTCAATGTCTCACATTGAACCAGAATGTAGTTGATTAATCACACCTCAAACTGAGGGGGAGAAGGCAGAAAAGTGCTGGAGAATCTCGGATAGCTTGATGCGATAATCTGGTAGGGAGTAATAGTTTTAAACAACTTAAATAGCCAGTGGTCAGGAAATCAGAAGTCCACTATAAGCATCAATCGAGCTCTGAGCAGACCTGAGGAAGGGCTTTTACTTTTAAGTGTTTAAAACTTATATTTGTTGGTTTATCTTAGTGAATAGGTTCATTGGATGGAGTCACCTGTCTTGCTATTCCTGGCAGAGAATGTCCCTGACATATATTCCCTAATCACTAGAATATGCCCAGTGATCCTTTTTTAATACTTGTGAAAATGTCACAGGTTGTCAACGTGTCATGTGCATTATTTAAATTACCTCAATCAAATCCTGTCCTTTAACTTAAATTCAATTCATTTTTATGGACAATGAACATTGTCTCTAAGCAACTTTATACAGTACGTGAAGTAAAAGTTAAAAAGATTGTTCTTTATAAGTGTAAGTTTGTCCCTTATGAGCCAGCCAGTGGTGACTGTGGCAAGGAAAAACTCTGAGATGGAATAAGGAAGAAAAGTTGAGAGGAGCCAGACTCAACGGTTTATTACAGCTAAACTGTATTACATCAAGACATAGAAAGTGTACTTTGTTATTTAAACATTCCCATGTAAAAGAGCATTTCTCCCCTAACTAAGGTACTGAAGTGGGACTATTGATTATTTAATCATGTAAATAAGGATAATAAAAATGTATCAAGGTGTTCATTGATGTAACTCTCTCTTTTTTTTTTTTTTATAAAAGCAATAACAACGGAACTTAATCCAAAGTCTGACAAGCTTAAGACTGTCTCAGCAACTCTGAATCCCAAACACTACCTTTGGTATGTAAAATAAATCCCTTGCCAACTCAAATTGTATTTCTCTAGGCAGAGAATTTGTATATATTGGGGTTATTACATTTCATTCTTCTCTAAACATCAGTTTTTTTCTAATATCATTCTGTGGGTGTTACAGGCCCCTAATTTGTGAAGTTAATAAGACACACAGTGAAAGAAACAGCCATCTTTCATTCTTTTACTTGATGGCCTTCTTGCAGCTAGGTGAGTATATATGTTTCCAGAAAGACAATTTAGGTAATTAATCACAAGCCTTTTAATGGCACTTATAAGTTGAATAGACAGTGGAAGTTTATTTGACAACTTTACAAACAATTTATTCATTAGAAATTAGTTATTTTCTTTCATGATTCTTTTCTTTTTCTGTCATGAACAAATTCTCTAGCTAAAAAAAAGTAAGTGTATTTAATACATTTCTTTTCTTCATAAATAATTTATAATGAATTCATAAAAATGATTGAATGTAAGTACATGCAAATGCAGACCTGTCTGTTATTTATAGAACTGGATCCATAGTTTTATAGTATAACTATAGGTTATTCTATAGGTTATACTAAGGTACTGTACCCAGTTTTAACTGGGGTGCGTCGGCTTCAGAAGAGACTCATTACACATCATTTCACTCATTCTATATTAAGGAAAACTAGCATCTGTCAAAGCATTGTGAATTTCTGTGTACTGCACGTTGCTAATAATGAGGCACTTCATAAAGGCACTATTTTATTTAGATAAATTGTATATAAAGAAGTTTGTAAGATTTTTCAAGAATGCTATTGTTTGTCTTTTTCACAGGGGATTCTCTGACCTCAGTGACTGTTCTGGCTACTCAGGAAACACTTTGCCTCATTGATGAAAATCACCAGTGGAGAAAGAGCTGCTCCACACTTTCAGACAATAAAAAGCATCAACCCACAAATGGGAAGGTCACCCTTCGTGAATCTCAGCCTATCAGCTCTGTCAGTTCTATCCTTTTGTGTTCATATGATCCTTGCCAAGTGGACATTCAACTTTATGATGAGGTGTGTGTGTGCATTTAAAAAGAAATAAAATAAGATCTGGCTGATATAAGTTTAAAGACTCAGAGTACACATTTGTTGCACTTCTCATTTTGTCAGTTTCTTTATGTGTGACAAAACTTTCTATAGTGGCTTACATTACTGTGTGATTACTGTGTGTGGCAGGTGGCCAAAATGGAGAAGACATGGCATTTAAGGTCTGAAGCTGTGCTGGAGATCCAAGGTCTAGTGAACTGGATCAAAGAGCAGTGGGAAGCCATGTTTGGAGTCAAACTTATCACTACCATTCACTAGTGAGTTAATTTACTGGTATTGCTCTGTTGTCTCTTCAAGTTTGAGGTTTATCAGGTTGTCTATAGTGTCCAGTTGGGTTTTCTACAGATTTAATCTGTGTTTATTATCTTTTTTTTTTTTTTTTAATTGTTAATGATATTATCATTATAGGAAATGATGTTCTAGGTCCTGTGGAATAGGATAATAATTTACATCCTGTAAACTATTCTATTTGTTCCTGAACATTTATATTAATTCATTAGACATTTATGTAAATAGCAAAAAACTAAAAATTGTTGTCATGGAAATATGCTCTGCAACCAAAAGTACTGTGACTTGAGTGTAAAATCGTGATGGAAATAAATGAAAAATAGTAGCTATGTGAATGTGCGACATTAATACTTCATATTTATTACAACATTAAAACCTGCCTATTGTTGTAATGTAAAAAAACAATTAAATATCCAAATATTTGATGATGGAACTTTTTTTTTTTTTATTTCATGAAGGCTGTGCATAGAAAAGTGCTGTTCTTTTCACATAAATGTAATTGATGGTATTCGTTATTTAGCCTTTTAAAGTATCTTTTTCAGATGATTTATTTCTATACAAAACAAAATTATTTTTTACTTCTGACTAAATAAACAAATAAAAATGTTGGTTGTATTGTTACACCAATTATGTTAATTAACTAATCAAATACATTTCTCTTCTACATGTCCGGTCAGAGAAGAGAAGCTTTATTCAATCAAACACCTGGTAGTAAGGATATACAGGTAGAAAATCTTCTAAAATGGAAGTTATAGTATTCAATGCATTAAATTTGGACTGTGTCTGATGAGGCAAGAATTTTATATACAGTGGCAAGAAAAAGTATGTGAACCTTTTGGAATTTCATGGTTTTCTGAATAAATTTGTCATAAAATGTTATCTGATCTTCATCTAATTCATTGGTATTGACAAACACAATGTGTCTAAAAATAATAACACCAAAAAAATCCAATCTTTCTTGTCTTTATTGAACACACTCATTCAACATTCAAAATGGCAGTGGAAAAAGTAGGTACCACATTTTTTCTTGCACTTGAATCTGTCATTTGAGTTTGACATGTGTGCCATAGACTTTTTAATAGGATTACCTCTAATACCTCTAATGTTCCAACTATTAAAATGGTGGCTTAAACCATTTGACAATTTTAGCCATTATCTGTGTCAAACAAATGAAAAAAGATATTTGCCCACTGACAACCCAGATGAATTCAACCAAAGAAAAAAATCTTAGTAAATCTTAATCTTAGCCCTTCGTCCACAACTGCCCGTATTAATAGACACAAATTCTCCAAAATTCAAAAATTCTCCAACCAGTGGAAACAGTTGTGCTGGCTCCAGCAAGAGCCATCATCCTCAAAGCACTCTCAAATTTCCCCAGCCCCAGCAAAATAAATTGCACAAAACTAAGCACATTTAAAAAGTACAGAAAAAATCACCAACATCCCCAATATTTTAAACAGTAGTGAATGTTTTGGGGAAAACAAAGACACTTTAATATGTATTTTCTTGTATATTCTAATTAACCACTATCCAAATTACTTATCAAATGTAACATACACATATTTAACAAAAAAGAGAAACATTTCAGAACTGTTAGTATAAAAGTTAGAACTTCTTTTAACTCTTTATTATCTTATGAACTCCTTAGCACGATACCCCCTTAACATGATCCCGCATTGGAAGCGGGATGCATTATAGGCTGTACAGTTGGGTCAACTGACATGAAGTATCGTCAGAAAGCTCAGCAGAAACTTAGACTTTGCATTCTGTAATAATTTGATACGGTACATTTCTCACAATGACAATCCCCATGTACAAGCATACACGAAATCCTAACAGATTTGGTTGAATGTCTTTACTTGTGATTACTTCCAAAGTTTTTACAATTAATTATTGGGGTTGGATCATGCTGTTTCTGTCTTGTAAAATGACACTTCCCAGTGGGAACTAGTTGCTCTGCATCCAGTAAAGTGCCTGTCTGTGGCAGGGTCAGCGCTTTATTATTTTCCTTTGTCATTTTGTGTATGCGACTTAGTGAAATGGCTTTGGCTAGTGTAACCCTTTCTGTTGCCTCTGATCCTGTGAGATTGAGGAGAATATTTGAATGTTGAATGATTGTGTTCAATAAAGACAAGAAAGATCAGATTTTTTTTTGTGTTATTATTTTTAGACACATTGTGTTTGTCAATACCAATGAATTAGATGAAGATCAGATAACATTTTATGACAAATTTATTCAGAAAACCATGAAATTCCAAAAGGTTCACATACTTTTTCTTGCCACTGTATATAATGTCTCTCACAATAACGAGAAGTTTTTGCTGTCTTCTGACTTTTACATCGTTAAAGTGTGATACACAGGCTGAGACTAAGATATGCAACAGATTACCGTAAATTCCGGACTATAAAGCGCACCTGGATATAAGCCGCATCTGCTCTATTTAAAAAATAACCCCAAAAAATTCATAAATAAGCCGCACCTGCATACAAGCCGCATCCGCTTTTGAATTGTAAATGTACATGTATGTACCTAAATAGATCCTTTCCTAACCTGTATTTTAACACGGTGTAACGGTGGACGCTGCACAGAGACGCGGAGATCCGGAATTCATACAAAACAGGATTTATTACAATAAAGAACAGACAGGCTAGGGAGCCTTGCGCTCTGCGCGCCGTGGTACCGGGAGTACCGGAGAGCAGGAGTCCGGGAATCGGGAACAGACAAAGGTTAAGCATAAACATATATCGAGCGTCCGTGTCCGCGACACTAGGTATGTGCTACGAGCCCGGACGGGGATTGTAGGGTGAACCGGGCTTATATCAGGAGAGGGAAAATCAAAAACCGCTGAGGCTGTATTGTGTGTGTGCTGCGCTGCTGTGTGTGTGTGTGTGTGTGTGTGTGTGTGTGTGTGACTGTGTGTGTGTGTGTGGTGACTGTGTGCTGTGTGTGTGTGTGTGTGTGTGTGTGTGTGCGCTGTGTGCTGTTGTTGTGTGTGTGTGTTGGTGTGTGCTGTGTGTGTGTGTGTGTTGGGGGGGGGGGGGGGGGGGAGAGCAGGGGAGAGAGAGCACTGAGCAGAGACTTTACTGATTAAAACGGGACAGAAGCAAGAGAAAATAAGCGCTATTTACCTTCATTTCTCCTGTGTGTGAAATGACGTCACCTTAACCTTGTAAAGATAGAGTTTGTCCTCCTTCTATCCGCTTCTACCCACTTATATCTGCTAAAGAGGAACTAGCGCATTCTTCTTTGCTTTTATTTTGTGTTAGTTTTGATTCTAATTCCGGTTAGAGGACCTAGCGGTAGCGGTCTGGAAAAAATCTGCAGAATAGCCGCACCTTATTATTAGCCGCATGTTCAAAACCTATGAAAAAAGTAGCGTCTTATAGTCCGAAATTTACGGTATATTTAGCACAGCTAAGTGAATAGGAAGTCACTTGCACAATGTATATTGACAAGGACCCAGAGAGTCAGAGAGAACTCTTAAAGCACTCTTACACCCATTATATTGTACAACAATATAGTGATAGTATAGATAGTATATGCCAGAAGTATAAGTTAACACAAAATAGAAACATCTATATTGCTTAAACTGTAAATCAATGACATAAGTTATCTTGAATTACAAGACAAACCAAACTAAATTCATCAAAATGCATGCAAGTATAATGACAAAAGATAAAAACAGTAACTACATGCTGTTTTTTAAAATGTATAAATCCCAGAATTTATTGTATAAATCCCAGAAGAATTTAATGTACCAAACAAACTTCACCAGCTGCTAAAAATACTCGCTATACCTTCACAGCACTTATAATACCTTCTTAAAACGTGTTAATCACTATCATCTCTCCTTTTTGCAAAATGTACCACATCTGCCCTTCCGCATTCCTCTCCTTGAGGCTATACCTATCCGTCTCAATATTCATCACCTTTGTTCCCTTCAGCAACATAACCATTGAATGTTGCGCCTTCATAGTAAATTTTGAAGTGTTAAATGAACTCTCATAGAGTTAAATTTAACACTGGGTCCACGTGTATTTGGTCCCACTCAGTATTGGTGATATATTGCTCTAGTCATTGTATTGAATTTTCAGAGTAAAATTAACTCTATTTTGAGAAAAATTTAACACTGCTCAAGACTTTATAGTGTTACTACAGGTACCACTTGGGTAATATTTGGTGTAAAAACAATTTAACTTTATGGGGAAATTAACTTATTAATATTTTTAAGAGTGAAAACTTTTTACTCAATTTTCCTTATAGAAATATGAAAAAACTTTCAATCAAGGATTAAAATTCTTCAGACCTATTTGGTGTTGCAACAGGTTAACTGTCAGTTTTTATCTTTCTGGTGCAAGTACAGTAAAACAATTACTCTTATACAATGCCAATGAACTGAATTTTTCAAAACAAAGAAGACAACTACAACAAGGTCACATTTAACAAATTTAATTAAAGTATATTCAGGCTCAGGAAACATACATGAAAAAATAAATAAATTAAATCAGCATTAAATAGCAATATGGCACTACATGCATTGCAGAATCTATTGTAATATATTTCATGTGAAGATCAAATGGTTTGAAACAACGCAGCTCATTAAGATGCAGTCTGACTGTCAAGTCAAGTCAAGTAGGCTTTTATTGTCATTTCAACAATATACAGTGCAGTATACAGTGAAACGAAACAACAAAACATCTTCACCTGCCTGTGACCGTGACGGCTTACTTCCAGATACTTTGAACAACTTCTACGCCCGTTTTGAAGCACAGAACGGCATGACAGCAAGGAAGACCTTCTAGTGACCAAGTACCAGTGCTGATGTGAGGAAAGCTCTAAGCAGAGTTCGTGGAACCAGACAATATTCCTGGCAGAGTGCTCAGAGGATGTGGAGACCAACTAGCATATGTTTTCACAGACATCTTCCACAAGACCCTTAACCCTCTGTGCTCCATGTGCACCGTATCATGGCTGACCCTGCGCTCTGACCTCAGCTACCCACAACAAGCTGGGATATGAGAAGAAACGAATTTCACTGTGCTGTAATGTATATGTGACAAATAAAGGCTATATTCTTCTTCTTCTATTCTAAAGAGTTCAAATTTGGTAGGAAATTCTTTATTGTTGGGAAACTTGTTGCTGGAAACTTTTTAGAACGGGAGACTTGGATATCTTTTCAGCAGATTGATTGCAGAAGAGCCCACATCAGAGCGTACTGCTTCGGTGCTGCAGTCAAGTCTGTGTTAAGTTCTTAGTATTGTAGTCCTTAAAAACAAACAACCGATGAACTAATCTAAACTTGCTCTAACCCCAGCAACTCGAGGACTCTCTTTAACTTTGCCAACATTTGTTGTATGCACTGGTCTAAAGGAAAGTGTACATGTCGTGTAGCATAATGTTGCAAGAAGTGTCGAAAACAAAGTGAGCCTTAAACAGTTCATCAAAGGCACCAAGAGAAGAGGTTGACTCGCATGGGTTAGTAGGAATGTAGTAATAAAAAAAAAAACCTAGATTTAAATAAATCAACAAATATTGAAGACAAGATATTTCTCTGCTTGAGAGACCAACACTTTTCTGGTCTCTTCCAACCTTAGGCAGAAGGTGGGATCAGGTTCTTTATTGTAATATAAATTGCACCCAATGTGTCTATACCTTTTTTGGAACCTGCTGGAAACTTTTTATCCAGTGAAGACCGGGAGACTTGGATATCTTTTCAGCAGATTGGTTGCAGAATATTGAGCTGTATAGCTGTTCATTTCAACATAGGTAGGGCAGGGGCTTATGGCAGTGATGCTGTGGGGCGGGATGGGGCGGGTTCGAGTGACAGATTCCAAACGCCACAAATTAAATTTGGCTGTCATTTCATGTCACATACAAAGAACAAAATAAAAAAAATTAAATCATAAAATGGAGGCTATTATCACTGTACATGTGTGCAGGCTGGTCTTGTTCTTTTCTGGTTCCTTTAGCTTGTTCAAGGAGGTTGAGGTAGAATGGCAACCATTACAGAATGTGCAGAATCCTCTTCACATTTACAATGTGGTGGTTATTTTTTATTTTTTTTTGGTTTTGCCAAACGTATAGTCAAATTTAAATATGTGTGTAGTTGAGGTAGTAATGGTAGTAATATGGTAGAGAACCAATGTCCCAACTTGTTTAGGCATTATTAGAACAGAAGTACAATCAGTACTTAAGAAGAAATAACATTAAAAATATGGACTAAATGTTTAATTCTTATGTTATTTAAAATATTAAACAAATATTACGAACATAATCAAAAGTATTAATATTTCATTAATCTTAAGCATCTTCCCAAAATTAACTAACTCTTCTGAGTCATGAGATTGACATTTACATTTACATTTACATTTACGGTATTTGGCAGACGCCCTTATCCATTTGGCAGCGACTTTACAACTCAAAGCGGCCCACTTACAACTTTGAGCAATTGAGGGTTAAGGGCCTTGCTCAAGGGCCCACTAGTGGCATGGCAGCTTCATTGTTGTGGTGGGGTTTGGGCTGAAACACCATGATCTTCCTAGATCCAGAGTCCAACACCTTAACCACTGGGCTACACCACCACCCTAGATTGAGCTGCTAGCAGCAGTTTTTCTACATTATTGGTTGTTGAGGCATTTTTACACTGCTGTGTAATGAATCCGCATTCCAACATCATCATCTGTAACATTTTAATATTGGGGAAAATGAACGAGGAAGGTGCCTCGCTATTCATCCACCAATATAATGTTTAGTATTACGGGGTAATTAACCATATGTTTCTCCACCAGTCGGTAACCGACAATTTAAGTTGAAATTACAACATGTACAAACCGGATTCCAAAAAAGTTGGGACGCTATACAAATCGTGAATAAAAACTGAATGCAATGATGTGTAGGTGCCAACTTCTAATATTTTATTCAGAATAGAACATAACACACGAAACAAAAGTTTAAACTGAGAAAATGTACCATTTTAAGGGAAAAATATGTTGATTCAGAATTTCATGGTGTTGTAATGAAATCCTGAATGCATGTCTTCACCAATAACTGTAATGAATACGCATTGCAACATCATCATCTGTAACGTTTTAATATTGGGGAAAAATGAACGAGCAAGGTGCCCGCTATTATCCACCAATATAATGTTTAATATTACGGGGTAATTAACCAAATGTTTCTCCACCAGTCGGTAACCGACAATTTAAGTTGAAATTACAACATGTACATCCAAATACTCATATTAATTATAATGGTTTATAATTAATTATGACTACTGAATGTTAGATTGAATATTAATGGAATCAATAGCTTAATTATTTGATCTGTTCGTCCAGCGAGCAGACAATATAATTATTCATTAATCCCAAGAAAAGTTATATTCCTGGCCTAGAAAATAACTATTCTAATATAATACAAGTTGTAATTGAGCAAGGTAGCAAGATCAAAGATTCATTGACTTGTAATTGTGAGGCACACACAAAGACAATCACTTGTGTATATACAACATTTAATAGACGGCACATGACACACTAATCTATGACAAACATCTATATACAATAGTACTGAGGGGAAGAAAGTGAGAGAGAGAGAAAGAGGAAAAGACAGACGAGAGAGAGAGAGAGAGAGGCGAGATATAGACGGCGAGTTAAAGGAAACAAATTTATCACACCTTGATGAGAATCGTAAAGAGGAATTCAAATTCACCTTAATTAAAAGGGGCTTAACTTACAGACGCTGAATTGATCAGCAGCGTTACTTGCATTGGGTTTGAAGCTGAACAAAAGTCCGGACGATTCGAGGTGTTGAAGATGAAGTCCTGAAGATGACGATCAGGAATTGCTGTTTCTTTGTCCCCCGCTGTGTCCCCCCCCCCCCCCCCCCCCCCCCCCCCCCCCCCTTTTTGCGTTGTTCTCTCTCCTGTGTTCCTCGGGTTGTGGAGAGTGTAGACAGAATTTATGGGCCTGGGTGACACACCCAACTTCGGAAAATTGACCAATGCCATGACATGAAACTTGAGCAGAAAGGTATTTCTTTGTCTATGCCCAAGCTCATTTGCATATTGGGAATGGTTCCAAAAGTTAATCAAGTTATTTACTTAAAATATGAATTAATGAATTGAAACCTCTTACAATTACATCATCTTCATCATGGTGTGGGAAATGACGAATGGATTAATTAGATACCAAGAACGGCCAAGTAGACATTGTAACAACCAGAGAATTATATATAAGTACTTCTTACTTACAAACATTGGTTGATATGCAATGAAAGAAAGAGATCATTTGAAGATCATTTGAAAATGAAAAGAATGAAAGAGAGAATGGAATGGATGCACGAACTGATCAGCCTTAATACTAATACATGTCATCACTACATGATTAATATAAGGGATAATAACAATGTTCTAGAAATATAATCATTATTTTGATGAACCCTATTGTTTAATCACTATTAATTATTAAAACAGCATTGTTTTATAACTGAAGTTTTATAGAACAATAAGAATAATGATGATAATTTCATAAAACATTGTTCAAGTTAACACACAGATTATGAGTTTCAGCATGATAAAATAGAAACTCATACATACATTACACATATAGGCAAATGTGTGTGTGTGTGTGTGTGTGTGTGTGTGTGTGTGTGTGTGTGTGTGTGTGTGTGACAATGGGGGTTTGTTTGGGATTTAAATGACAGTCGTAAACTGAGTATTTGGGAGGCATGAAGTCAAAGGTGACGGGCCAGAAGTGCAGATAAGATGGAGCTTATCTGTGACTGGCCCAGCCCGACTGGAGCCAGTTGTGGTCGTAAACTATGGAATGTCATTTAGAATCACTTAGAAATTGTGTCGATCCAAATGCACTACAGTGTCAACAAATCCCAAAAAAGTTGGGACAAGGACATTTTCACCACTGTGTGGCATCTCCCCTTCTTTTTACAACACTCAACAGACGTCTGGGGACAGAGGAGACCAGTTTCTCCAGTTTAGAAATAGGAATGCTCTCCCATTCTTGTCTAATACAGGCCTCTAACTGTTCAATCGTCTTGGGCCTTCTTTGTCGCACCTTCCTCTTTATGATGCGCCAAATGTTCTCTATAGGTGAAAGATCTGGACTGCAGACTGGCCATTTCAGTACCCGGATCCTTCTCCTACGCAGCCATGATGCTGTGATTGATGCAGAATGTGGTCTGGCATTATCTTGTTGGAAAATGCAGGGTCTTCCCTGAAAAAGATGACGTCTGGATGGGAGCATATGTTGTTCTAGAACCTGAATATATTTTTCTGCATTGATGGTGCCTTTCCAGACATGCAAGCTGCCCATGCCACACGCACTCATGCAACCCCATACCATCAGAGATGCAGGCTTCTGAACCGAGCGTTGATAACAACTTGGGTTGTCCTTGTCCTCTTTGGTCCGGATGACATGGCGTCCCAGATTTCCAAAAAGAACTTCGAATCGTGACTCGTCTGACCACAGAACAGTCTTCCATTTCGCCACACTCCATTTTAAATGATCCCTGGCCCAGTGTAAACGCCTGAGCTTGTGGATCTTGCTTAGAAATGGCTTCTTCTTTGCACTGTAGAGTTTCAGCTGGCAACGGCGGATGGCACGGTGGATTGTGTTCACTGACAATGGTTTCTGGAAGTATTTCTGAGCCCATTCTGTGATTTCCTTTACAGTAGCATTCCTGTTTGTGGTGCAGTGTCGTTTAAGGGCCCGGAGATCACGGGCATCCAGTATGGTTTTACGGCCTTGACCCTTTCTCACAGAGATTGTTCCAGATTCTCTGAATCTTTGGATGATGTTATGCACAGTGGATGATGATAGATGCAAAGTCTTTGCAATTTTTCGCTGGGTAACACCTTTCTGATATTGCTCCACTATCTTTCTGCGCAACATTGTGGGAATTGGTGATCCTCTACCCATCTTGGCTTCTGAGAGACACTGCCACTCTGAGAAGCTCTTTTTATACCCAATCATGTTGCCAATTGACCTAATTTGTGTTAATTGGTCTTCCAGCTCCTCGTTATGCTTAAATTTACTTTTTCCAGCCTCTTACTGCTACTTGTCCCAACTTTTTTGGGATTTGTTGACAACATGAAATTCTGAATCAACATATTTTTCCCTTAAAATGGTACATTTTCTCAGTTTAAACTTTTGTTTCGTGTGTTATGTTCTATTCTGAATAAAAGATTAGAAGTTGGCACCTACACATCATTGCATTCAGTTTTTATTCACGATTTGTATAGCGTCCCAACTTTTTTGGAATCCGGTTTGTACATTCAAATACTCATATTAATTATAATGGTTTAAATTAATTATGACTATTGAATGTTAGATTGAATATTAAAGGAATCAATAGCTTAATTATTTGATCTGTTCGTCCGGCGAGCAGACAATATAATTATTCATTAATCCCAAGAAAAGTTATCTTCCTGGCCTAGAAAATAACTATTCTAATATAATACAAGTTGTAATTGAGCGAGGTAGCAAGGATCAAAGATTCATTGACTTGTAATTGTGAGGCACACACAAAGTGTCACGGTTCCCTCTCTCTCTCTCTCTCTCTCTCTCCTCTCTTTCTATCTCTCTGTCTCTCTCTTGGCCCTCCTCTCCTCTGCTCTCCGCCCTGCTCTTTCTACACACACACACACACACACACACACACACCACACAATCCCACTAATCGTTCTCAGGTGTTCCTAATCTTAGCTCACTCTCCATCTCCCCTTTAGCCCCCCCTTTAAATAGCCCGGCTCTCCCTTCATTCCCCGTCCGGGCTCGTGACTCTTGAGTAGTGTCGCGGACCCGCTCCAGGTTGTTCTATACATATATATATGCCTAACCTTTGTTCTGCTCCGGTTTCCAGTTGTTCCCGTTCCCGTCTGTCTCCCGATTCCGGACTTCCAAGCCGGTTCCTGTTCTCCGGTACTCCCGGTACCACGGCGCGCAGCGCGCAAGGCTCCCAAGCCTGTCTGGCCGCTCCGTTTGAGCGGCGTCTCTTTTGTTGTTTCACTTTTGGAAATAAATCCTTTGTTTTTTGAATTCCCGTTATCCCCGTGTGTCTGTGCAGCGCGACCACCACCGTTACAGAAGCCCGGACCGAAACAGCCGCAACCCGGAAGTCGCGCTTCCGCCGCGCAAGCCGCGTCGCGACCCGGAACCCGGAAGTCGCGGCTCCGCCGCGGTACGGATAGCGGAGTAAGCCGGACCCAGGAAATAGCTGCTCCGCTCGCGACCCAGGTTATTTTTTCCATTTTTTCCATTTTTTTTTTCCTTTTTTTTTTTTTCCTTTTTTTTTTTTTCTTCATCACAGACGCACGGGCCGCCATGTTTTTGCATCCGGTCACCATTCGAGACGCGCCCTCCCTCGAAGCCCGCGAGTGCCGCCGTCGCTCCCCCCGCGGGCTACGCCGGCTCGGAGGAAGACTGCCACGCCTTCCTGGTTCGCTGTATGGCAATATTCAACCAGTATCCACACCTGTTTACAACGGATCGTGCCAAAATCTCCCATATTGCCATGCAGTTGACCAGGTCCCGCTCTTCGTTGGGCAGGCTGAAGATCTGGGACCAGGGAGGACTTTTCACGCAGTCGGCGGACTGCTTCATGGACCGGATCTGGGAGGATTTTCGGGGGGAACTCTCCCAAGAATTTTTTGGGGGGGGGGCGACCTACCAGCGTTCCAGTGCGGCGGCTACTCAGCCCAAGATGGCCGCCGAACCTGCGGCCCAGCCCAAGATGGCCGCCGAAACAGCGGCCCAGCGCAAGATGGCCGCCGAACCCGCGGCCCAGCGCAAGATGGCCGCCGAACCCGCGGCCCAGCCCAAGATGGCCGCCGAACCATGCGGCCCAGCTCAAGATGGCCGCCGAACCGTGCGGCCCAGCTCAAGATGGCCGCCGACCCCGCGGCCCCGCGGCCCAGCGCAAGATGGCCGCCGAACCCGCGGCCCAGCCCAAGATGGCCGCCGAACCCGCGGCCCACCCGCGGCCCAAGATGGCCGCCGAACCCGCGGCCCAGCCCTGAGCACACGCCCCGCCTCCAAGATGGCCTCCGAGCCCGAAGAGGATGCCGTGGGGGCCTCCGAGCCCAAGGAGCCCGAGGACACGCCCCGTAGGGCCTGGAGGGCCTCGGAGCCCGAGGACACCGTAGGGTGGCCCGAGCCCGAGGTTCCCCCCGCCTGTTCCGCCCAGGTCCGCCCAGGTCCTCCGCCTGTTCCGCCCAGGTCCCGTGCCCCGCCTGTTCCGCCCAGGTCCCGTGCCCCGCCTGTTCCGCCCAGAGGTGTCCCCTGTTTGCCCATTCCACCCAGGTCCCCTGTCCCTTTAGTCGGTTCCCCTTTCAGGTTCCGCCTGTTCCGCCCAGGTCCCGTCCCCCCGCCTGTTCCGCCCAGGTCCCGTGCCTCCGCCTGTTCCGCCCAGGTCCCCGTGTCCCAGGCCCCGCCTGTTCCGCCCAGGTCCCGTGCCCCGCCTGTTCCGCCCAGGTCCCCCATGTCCCCTGTTCCGCCCAGTCCACCAGGTTCCGCCTGTTCCGCCCAGGTCCCCTGTCCCATTAGTCCCGCCGGCTCCGCCCAGGCCCACTGTCCCATTCCCAGCCCAGTCCCTAGTCCCGCCGGCTCCGCCCAGGCCCACTGTCCCATTAGTCCCGCCGGCTCCGCCCAGGCCCACTGTCCCATTAGTCCCGCCGGCTCCGCCCAGGTCCCACTGTCCCATTCCCAGTCCCGCCTGCCTCCGCCCGCCTGCTCCGCCCTGGCCCACTGTCCCGTCAGTCCCAGTCCCGCCGGCTCCGCCCTGGCCCCACTGTCCCGTCAGTCCCGCAGTCCCGCCGGCTCCGCCCCTGGCCCACTGTCCCATTAGTCCCGCCGGCTCCGCCCTGGCCCACTGTCCCGTCAGTCCCAGTCCCGCCGGCTCCGCCCTGGCCCACTCTCCCGTTAGTCCCTGACCCGCCGGCTCCGCCCTGGCCCACTCTCCCGTTAGCCCCCTGACCCGCCGGCTCCGCCCTGGTTCCCAGGGAAGCCGGAACCTCCTGGCCCCCCTGTCCCGGCCGACTTCCCTGGCCCGGCCCTCCCTCCCTCATTTAGTTGAGGAGCGTCTGGAATCCGCTCCTAGGAGGGGGGGTGATGTCACGGTTCCCTCTCTCTCTCTCTCTCTTCTCTCTATCTCTCTGTCTCTCTCTCCCTCCTCGCTCCGCCCTGCCTCTTTCTACACACACACACACACACACACACACAATCCCACTAATCGTCTCAGGTGTTCCTAATCTTAGCTCACTCTCCATCTCCCCTTTATATAGCCCGGCTCTCCCTTCATTCCCCGTCCGGGCTCGTGACTCTTGAGTAGTGTCGCGGACCCGCTCCAGGTTGTTCTATACATATATATATGCCTAACCTTTGTTCTGCTCCGGTTTCCAGTTGTTCCCGTTCCCGTCTGTCTCCCGATTCCACGGACTTCCAAGTCCGGTTCCCCTGTTCTCCGGTACTCCCGGTACCACGGCGCGCAGCGCGCAAGGCTCCCTAGCCTGTCTGGCCGCTCCGTTTGAGCGGCGTCTCTTTTGTTGTTTCACTTTTGGAAATAAATCCTTTGTTTTTGAATTCCCGTATCCCCGTGTGTCTGTGCAGCGCGACACCACCGTTACACAAAGACAATCACTTGTGTATATACAACATTTAATAGATGGCACATGACACATACTAATCTATGACAAACATCTATATACAATAGTAGTGAGGGGAAGAAAGTGAGAGAGAGAGAGAGAGAGAGAGAGAGAGAGAGGAAGAGGAAAAGACAAACGGCAAGTTGAAGGAAATCAAATTTATCACACCTTGATGAGAATCGTAAAGAGGAATTCAAATTCACCTTAATTAAAAGGGGCTTAACTTACAGATGCTGAATTGATCAGCAGCGTTACTTGCATTGGGTTTGAAGTTGAACAAAAGTCCGGACGATTCTAGGTGTTGAAGATGAAGTCCTGTAGATGACGATCAGGAATTGCTGTTCTGTCTCAGGAGGAGATTCACGACTCAGAAAGGCCAGCATGGCCTCGCTCCTGGTTGGAGACAGGATTAGCATGGTTTCCCGAGTGACTCCGAGTTGGTCCGGAGTCGGTCCTGCTTGAGAGGCCGCAGCCTCTCAGCTTCGTCTCAACTTCATCTCTTCGTTGTTTCTTTGTCCTCCGCCGGTGTCTCCCCAGGTTGTTCTCTCCCCATGCTGTCTCGCCGTGGGGGTGTCTCCCCCTCCGGCTTGTTCTCTCCCCGGTTGACTCCCGTGGTTCTCCCCCTTCCCTCTTCTTCTTCTTCCGTTCTTCCTTTCCTTCTGTGTTCTCCGAGTTGTTGAGAGTGTAGACAGGATTTATGGGCCTGGGTGACACACCCAACTTCCGAAAATTGACCAATGGCATGCCATGAAACTTGAGCAGAAAGGTATTTCTTTGTCTATGCCCAAGCTCATTTGCATATTGGGAATGGTCCTAAAAGTTAATCAAGTTATTTACTTGAAATATGAATTAATGAATTGAAACCTCTTACAATTACATCATCTTCATCATGGTGTAGGAAATGACGAGTGGATCAATTAGATACCGAGAACGGCCAAGTAGACATTGTAACAACCAGAGAATTATATATAAGTACTTCTTACTTACAAACATTGGTTGATATGCAATGAAAGAAAGAGATCATTTGAAGATCATTTGAAAATGAAAAGAAGGAAAGAGAGAATGGATGGATGCACGAACTGATCAGCCTTAATAATAATACGTCATCACTACATGATCAATATAAAGGATAATAACAATGTTCTAGAAATATAATCATTATTTTGATGAACCCTATTGTTTGATCACTATTAATTATTAAAACAGTATTGTTTTATAACTCAAGTTTTATAGAACAATAAGAATAATGATGATAATTTCATAAAACATTGTTTAACACACAGATTATGAGTTTCAGCATGATAAAATAGAATCTCATACATACATTAAACACATACAGGCGTGTGTGTGTGTGTGTGTGTGTGTAGCTGAGTTCATGAACTGTGTCACATCCTGTGGGGGAATGTGTGTGACAATGGGGGTTTGTTTGGGATTTAAATGACAGTCGTAAACTGAGTATTTGGGAGGCAGAAGTCAAAGGTGATGGGCCAGAAGTGCAGATAAGATGGGGCCTATCTGTGAATGGCCCAGCCCGACTGGAGCCAGGTGTGGTCGTAAAATATGGAATGTGGTAAATTAGAAATTGTCCAAATGCACTACAGCTGAATCACTTATTTTTGTAACGCAGTCATCCACTTCTCAATAGCAATGCTTTTTTTTATTCTTAAATAGCATAAATATGATTATAAACACTTTACCAAGACCATAACATCATTGAAATGTGGAAAGACTGTCAATATATCTTTTGACTGCATTGGGTCAAAGAAAGTCACATTTATCTGCTTTTTTAAGGGTTCATGAATGCAATTGTTTCCTTGTAGTCATCCTTACTATAGACACAGTATAGTCTCCACCGTAAACTCTGACTCCCGTCTTAAAGTTGGTCCACCACACATTTTCTCAGAACACAATTCTGATCCTGATGAAGAAAAGATTTTATGAGCTTCAATACAGTTTCAAATAATTCTATATGTAGTTATTGATGAATTTAATTCTATAAATCTGAATGATGTATACATCTCTTTTTTTTTACATCCCTATACATTCTATACATCTCTTCATTATTTAGCCAAGCCTCTCTGTATTGTTTTGATTCTCCATGCCAAGTAACCTGTACCACTCTCACCATCATGGTAATACTCATTAATTCATTCATTCATTCATCTTCTACCGCTATATCCGATCTTCCCTCGGGTCACGGGGAGCCTGTGCCTGTCTCAGGAGTCTATGGGCATTAAGGGCAGGATACACCCTGGATGGAATGCCAACCCATCGCAGGACACACACACACTCACATTCACACACACATTCATACACCAGGGACAATTGTCCAAGGTGAAGCATAATATTGTCATTAAAAAAAAAGACAAGCAATTTTGTACTGCATTTCTTCTTCCTAACTTCAGAACAATTGACGCGAACAGTGACATAAAAACCGAGGAATGAAACTTGAATTTTCTGTACAGTTATACCCCTATGTTGTAGGGATAAGCTGTTTTTAATATATGAATAATTCTAGAAATGTGTTCTTTTATTTCTTATTGACAGTGGTATTGTCTAAAAGAGAAAAAGGCAAATGTGGCAGAGTTTAAGATGTTGATATTTCCATTGTGTGTGATGAGGATGGATATGATTAGAAATGAGTTTATTAGAGAGGCAGCACATGTAGTTTTGGAAATGAGGTGAGGGAGGATAGATTGAGATCTTTTGGACGTGGTCTGAGGAGGGGCATGGGGTACACAGGGAGAAGAATGCTGAGGATGGAGGTGCTAGGAAAGAGGAAAGCCAAGGAGGACGTTTATGGATGTGCTAAATGAAGACACGCAGTTAGTTTGGGTGATATAGAGAACAGGGTAGTATGGGAAAGAATGATCCTCTGTGGCGACCGAAAATAGAAAAAGTAGAAAGGTTGCCATGATACATCAATATTTAACTGATATTTTAACATTTAGCAAGAATTTCAGATTTACTAATGTTTTATACAACTCTTGATGCCTGATTTACAGAATGTATTATTATTATTATGTGTTTTACTATGATGCGTTATCTTAATAATGTATAGAGTAATTGACCATTTTTATGCTTTTTCACAAACTATTTAAGCTTTTGTGATTTAATTCCCATATAATTTACCAAAAAAACACACTATTTGCCTTCATTACAAAGATTCAGACATTTTTCTTGTAAAATGCAGTGACTGTGGCACAAATGAATATAGTATTTTTGGGGCAAAATTTATGAACAAGACTGAATAATTGTAAGGTAAATTCTTTTTTTAATTCATGCTAATTATCCTCTCATCAGTGAAACCTAATGGAGGAATAGATTCATATATTGGATGCTTATATTGGAGTGGTTGAGGGGAATGCCTATGTGCTGGTGAGTGGGTAATTAGAGGGGAATCAATATTTCTTTGTGGTACAGCACATCCTAAATATTCTTCTAGATATGATGCTGAGGTGGCCAACTTTCTGGTGAGTCAGCTTTAGAAGAGCTTCCATCTGGGATGATGGCTAAGCAAACCGATTTGGTGCTGTATGCACCATATGATATCAGCAATAACAAGGGGACCTTCAGCTTCGTTGCTAAATCCTCAACTTCAATTTTTATTTGTCACATACACATACATTATAGAATATGTCATGCTGTGAAATGCTTTAAATAATTCTTTCCTTTATTATTATTATTATCCCTTGCAATCTTCTTATAGTGTAGGCCAGTGATAGCAACAATTCTAATTCTCAAATCCTCTCAAATTTCCCTTATTTTCTACTTTCCATTGGCTGCATTTGTCTTTTTAAATTTTTGGATAAGCCCATTTTTCCAGTTTTAAACCAATGAGTGAATGCCATTTCCATCAGAACTGTAAACATAGACTAAACACATAGACAAAAACATTAAGGTACATCATTTCTCTATTATTCAGTGTGTGAAAAGTGGAATATACAGTCAATCCTTCTACCGTTAGAAGGATCATTTTAGCAATAATTATTTAGCAATAATTTTATCTGTAAATAGTGTAATTAGTTAGCTAGATACGACATCACCCTTATCTTAGGCAGTCTACACTGGCTCCACATCTCGCACTGTTTATAAAATGATACTACTCATGTATAAAAGCACTTAATGGTCTTGTTCTGGAGGGTCTTTGTACACTTCTGTATCATTATGATTAGGGTTGTTGATATTGATTATTTTAGTAAATGAGAATTCTTACGATTAGTCCATTGATTAATCAGGTAATCAGATAAACGGTGCTTGAGAGATAGTGCTTCAGAGATAAATTAAATTATAGAAAGAATGACAAAGGTATCATTTCATTTTTCTATTTAGAAAAATCTGCCTTTTTATTATTGAAACTGCATATAAGAATATTGGTGAAAACTCCCATTTAGTTCATTTAATTGGCATATTACATGAAAATACAAATACAGTGTATTAAAAAAATCCCCCTGCAGTGTCTACATAGAGTCATGGGAAACTACTTGTTTAATGAAACTCAATTATTCACACTTGTATTTATTAAATCTTGCACAGTATAATTATGTGGTATTCCTGTTTCTAGAAAAGCTGCTTGATAATTTTCACAAACTAAATCCATGTATTTATTGCCATCTTACAAATGTGCTCCAGACTTGCTCTACATGACTAAACGCGCTGTATATACAGTTGAAACCGGATATTGACATATAGCTCTCCTATCTAAGGTCCTATCTGTTCAGGTAATAATATGCAATTATAAAAAACATGGGAATGTACAACCATCATACCGCTCATGAAGGAGATGGATTCTGAATCCCAGAGAGGAATGTTTTTTGGTGCGAAATGTGCAAGGACAATGGCAAAAGACCTTGTGAAAATGCTGGCTGAAACTGAGACAGGGTCATTTTCCACAGTAAACCACCATTAGCTGAAAAGTTACTCTGGGAAGAGAAAGCCATTACTTCAAAACCACCATAAAAAGTCAGGCTACTTTTAGTCAGGCTATATTTTAAGGAAAAAGGGCAAAGCTTTGAAACCTCAGAATTGGGGTAGGAAGTATAATGCTGTGGGACTGCTTCAGAAAATGGACTTGAGAAAATAGATGGACTGAGTCTGTATTTAATGTTGACACTCTTCTGAACTGAGTCAGGACAGTTTGAATTGCATTTGATCACACCACTGAAAACCTCAACATTGTTTAGCTAAAATAAATGGACATTTGGTGTTTCCCTCAAGTCTTTTTCCTTTCAAAGTTTCTTCCTTATTCCATCATCTTAGAACTATAGACAACAATATTTTATTCTTACAGCATTATCTGTTACATTACATTTGAAAATGAGTAGAACTCAAGATATACACATTTTGTATGGTCCTGTCAAGAAGACAAAAACATGAACTACAAAATGTGCTTTTCTATAGTATTGTTTTCTTGGGAAGATATAATAAAATTGTTCCAGGGTGTATATCTCAAATGAAATGTGTATGAATTTTTTGTTTCTGAGTTAGTAAAGTAAATTGTAAAGATAGTAAACTTTTAGTACATTTTTAGTATCATAACCTCCAATTAATAAATTGATTTTATAGCCCTTTCCATACATAAAATATGTGCATATTTTGCATATTGTAATACGCTTTTGAGACACAATAAATTTGACATCTGTTTTTTTAGGTATGTTTAATCATGTTTAATAACAAACAGAACAAAGGCACAATCTTTCAAAGGATCAAAGAATAATGACAATCTCAAAGTAAAATAAAATATGACAGGTAAAATATTTGTTTTTTTTTGTAATAATACAGTATAAAACATTTAACAATCACTTTTAACTATCACAATTTTTAGCAATTCATTTTAACCAAGCTACTTCTAACAACTATATTTCTTAAACAATTTGACAATCTGAAACTAAAAAATTTTCTCACATGTGCATGTCTCTAAAACAAGGGGCTGATCAAAATCTTAGTTTGAAAGCATGTCTATAAACAACAGATTTAAAATGTATTCGGAGGCATCATTCAAATGCATCTATGTTACAATTGTTTGTTTCATTAACTTGAACAAAATGATCAAATGCAGCTGCACTCCCCAGGCATGATATTGGGCAGAGTCTCATATTTGAATGAGTATCCGCCATCTGAGGTGGTGGTAAAGCGTAGTGACTTCATGCTTTCAGGCACTGGTGCACAGCACAGGTGTATACCCAGAAGTGTCGATGTGTACTCAGGGTTTGAGCAATTTCCATGGCAATAGTAAAAACTGAAAGACTTTGGGTAGACAATCCAGTTGTCCCAGCCAAGCTCCTCAAATGAGATCTCAGTCTGCTCTCTTCTACAATATGTTGCATCTTTTTCAGGTGAAGGCCTCTGGAGATTCTCAATGACAGCTGGTGACCAGGCAATGTTGGGTGCCCTACGGGCACGCACACTCTCATGTGTCCTAACATGTACATGCAGGAAAGGAGTTTTTTCTTCTTCTGAGGTGTAGCAGCTACATACTATGCATCGCACTTGAAGTAGAAATGGTCCACTGGCTATGACACTGTGGAAGTGCCGTTCAAGCCTATAAATGCTCCAGCCATCTGGGCTGCATTCTGATGGCCTTTGTGCTAACTGTATTAGTTGTTGCTGCGTTGTGAGAACATAAAGTGGAACAGATGTAGTATTTATTGCAATGGCCTCACCTGAATAGAACCAGAAGTCCACCGATGTAATCAGAGACTTTTGACTGTCTATAGATGGCTGAAAGTAGTAGGTATAATGACTGGATGAGTCCTCGGAAGAGACTGAGGCTGTGTCAAAACAAGTGCTGTCTAAAAGTAAAAAGAAGATAATGGGATAAGCCACATATAAGCAACTATATTGGCTTATTCTTGTTCTAAACACAACTATTATGAATGAAAAAAAAAAACAACATTCTTTCATATGTGCAATAAATTCAGCCAACAAAGGGAGTACAGACAGCAGCAAATGTATCTGTAGGTTGTTTTAATGCCATTTTCTAGTGTCATTCAATTTAAACCATATAAAACTATCTCAATCAATAAAACAAGAGTATGAATAATGTCACCTGTATTATGACTGTAAGGTCTTTTTTTAATTAAGATGTATGATAATAAAGTAATAAATAAAACAGATAACATAAAAAGAATACAGATACTGGATGATAAAGTAATCAGCAATGGATCAAAATAAAAGCTACAAAATAAAATAATATAAAATAAAACATATAATATGTTATATGATCACAACCAGTAACAGCACAAGTCTCTGTGAAAAAGGTGTCTAATTACCTTAAGCACTGCACCTGGACATATTACATATTATATATATTTTCATATTTCAGTATTGGTAAGAATGTTGAATATATTAAATCATTTCTGTTAGGGAAACTCTTAAAGGAACTTTATGAGTTACAATACAATTAAGGTTTGATTTTTGCTAAATCATTCTAAATCATCTAAAAGTAGGTTTTTGGCTTCATTAAAAGCATGATATCTATCTGGAATGTACGATGGTGTTTTATTGTCACATTAAAAATGTAAATTATGAGAATAAAGTAATAGCAATACAAGAATAAAGTGCTAAGATTTCAAGAAAAAATTCAGAATTTTTGCGTTAAAATTTGTTGTTTGCGTTAAATGGATGAGGACGATTTGGTAAAATCCTAAAATCACACAAAACATATATATATATATATATATATATCTATATATATCTATATATATATATATATATATATATATATATATATAAATAAATATATATATACAGAGAGAGAGAGAGATAGAGAGAGAGAGAGAGACAGAGAGAGAGAGAGAGAGACACAAAGAGAAATGGAGGACCCATCGCTTGGAGAGGTCCAGGTACATATTTACATGGCCCAGTTCCAGTACAAATATTTTAAGTGTTCCTTATAATGTTCCATATTTTCCAATTTAAAAGAAGTTTTTTTCCTACATTTTACGACTTATTTTCCTTTACTGAAGTTGGCAACCCTAGACATGGATATATTTGTAGAAGAATGACAAGAATGGAGCCGCAAGAAAGAGGAAAAGAGAAAAGACAGGCAGGAAGCTTAAGGATATGGTGAGAGGCATGCAGGTAGTTGCTTTGGAAGAGGCAGGTGCACAGGTGGAGTTCAACGTTAACCACAATGTTAACCAATCCCATTGAAATGGTTTCCGAGGACACGACGTAAACAGGAAAATAAAAATGGCAACTATATTTTATGTTTCATAGAATGTATACCGGATAAAACATCATTTTCACTAACACACAGAGATGTTCAAACAAGTTGACACCAGTATAAAAGAACAACCAATTTTCTTCATCACGGATTAGATCATTCCAAATGACCTGAATGCGCCCGGACAAGTCCACCGTTTAAGGTAAATAAAATCTGAAGATACTAATTGTAATTGTTAAAATACAAAGACAAAATTTGCCACTACAAATAAAATACCACTAGTAAAACATTGCAAAATAAAAATGTTATAAAAATATATAGTTATATTTTTATAGTTAATATAGTTGCACAGACACAACAGCACAACAAGAGACTTATTCAATACTATGCAACCCAGTACATAAGGTGCTTCATTTGAATACCAGAAATATGTGTAATTTTTTTGTTTAATTTGTGTAATACCCTGTTTGACTGGCCTAACCATATTGAAAACAACAGATTGGTTTTAAGTTGCATGACATCAAACCAAAAAGTATTACATTGTTCTAGGTTGTAGACTAAAATAAACATGTATTAAGTCTAAAGACATAGATTTACTTACCAACGCTGGGGAACAGAATAACTTGGGAAATCTCCTGATTCTGTCTCCTCTCAAGTCGAGCCTCCCTGTGTACTCGCCGAGCTCCATGTTTTGCTGCCTCATGCACTCTCAGAAGTGAACTCTGTAGATTCAGAACAGGTGGCTTTTCAAGTTGTAACCCTTCCAGAATACGTTTCTTTAACCAGTCAAGCACCACTTCCTGGGCCAGATCTCCTTGACATGCTTCATAGTGAATGCCAAACCATGCTGTTGAAAAGACAAGGACACAAATAATCAGAGGAGGAATCATCATCCAAAATTTGAAAAAAAAAATCTTTCTGAATCTTTGAGCGACAACACTGAATAAATTGCCAGTCTTTCGAATGTGACTTTAATATGCTTGTCCTCAATCTGTTCCCTTAATGTGCTGCTAATGTGCATCTCCTTTATGAGAATCCTAAATACAAATCATGTCTTTTATACTTTTTGTCTCCATGCTATTACTGAGTACCCAGGAGAGAATAAACCAATGAGATAGATGTGTTTGGAGAATTGTTTAAATAACATTTCCTTGGCCTTGGAAAACTAATAGCAACACATTCTATAAACAGCTTCCTGATTCAGACATTCTACCAGTCCTGAATTAAATATTTAATAGTAGCTGATAGAACGAAAGGATGGCATTCTAAAATTTAGTTTTTCTCATCATTCAGGTATTCTCTGATAACTTGTAAATTCATTGGATATTGTCAAATTAGGACATCATCATCCTCATCCCTGGGCATGCCACATACCCATTAAAGCGTTGCCCTGGAAAGTTTAGCTGGGATCTGCTTAAATGATGTTTCCCTTCAGAACTGTGATTTTAAAATAAAGTCTTGGCTTCCTTGTTTTGAATAGAAAAAAAAAAAAAAATAGGAGGAGTATTACACAAAGCAGGGGATTTAAAAGTTTACACTGGTCAGTGAAACATTTCCCTAAAGGCAAAAAGTAAGGAACTCTTCTCCGGAAGAGAAGCAGATTATACATATATAATTTACACGAAGCGCATACTAAGAGCATGGGCATTTCATTATTTGTAATGCTTCTGCTTTTCTAAAACGATAACCATCACAAGAAGTGAGTTATTTAAAGTTGTTTATAAAACTAGCCCAATGGAATTTGCAATACAACTCCTAGAAAATGTATACAATTGCCACCAAACTATTTCAAAAGGTTCAGCTGTGGGGAGGCTTTAAATTTATACAGAAGCAGGGGGGAATTAATAACTTCAGTGTACATTAAGCAAGCATGAGACCTTAGTATTATGTTAAAACTCAAAAGCTGATGACACTGATATGACATTTACTAGTGTCTGCTACAGCACCACCAACTGGCAGCAGTTTTTCACTTTTTGAAATTGTTACAATTTTCTTCCTTACCTTTACCCAATTTCGTTCCTGGTCAGTCACCATAATGAAAACAAATGGCAGATTTAAACATGGAAAGGAATTTCTGATACCTTGAAGACTAAATGACTGCTATGGCAGTCATTTAAATACAAAAACAAAATGGAAATAAAAATTCTCATATATTACTAGTAAAAAGGCCTAATGTACCGAAATTATATTCAGACAGTGAATGTGGTTCTGAGGAAGTCCAACTTGTCAATAATCTCACTGAGTAATTCATATTTACTTGTATGTAAACTCATGAAACTCAGGTGGCATTTAGATCTTATTAGTTTAATAGTTGAACAACTTTCTTCAACACGGTATTAATGTTTAAAAAGAAATTTACCATAAAGAAATTGACAAAAGGAAGTTTGCTTATTTTCATGATTCTGCTCGCATCAATATTTTCCTTGCAGTACTAACTCATGTCCTCTAAATGCAGCCATTAACGATATTTCTTACTTCTTTTCTTGGTTGCTTTGGAGCGTTTCTCGAAACTTGGAAACTTTGGAGAAATACTCCAAAGTACCTAAGAAAAACTGTCATGTTTATAATTATCATATAATTCATATAGCGCTAATATTTTTCATACAGTTCATATTTGTTTCTCTGGTGTACTGTTTCTCTGGTGCACCCGGGCGGAGATGGCACAAGGTATTCTGCTCGTCATTGATGCTCGTTCAAAAATAATTTTTACGCAGCTAATCTCTAATACGCATGGCAGAATGCAAATCATTTGTCAGCATATTCATTTGTATACCTTAGTTATATTTTTCACTTGTTATATAGTGTCATCTCTTTCATTAGAATCCAATGACTGTTTTATTTGTCGAAAATGTAACCAAAGTTAGAGAGAGATTATAATAGTGATGCTAGAAAATGCACTTTTATTAAGTGTGATTAATAAAAAAAATTGTATTTGAGAGTAATTGTAAAGCTAAAACGTTACTATAAAGATGCACTCTAATAAAGGAGAGTTCATATATCCTCACAGAAACTGATATGAGATGTTACAGAGTCTGTGAGCTCATAGCAGCAAATTCAAAAACAATCCAGACAGTGCAGTCAAAACTGGATTTAATGCCTGCTCTGTTTTTTTTTTTGGTCCATCTTTAGCTTATATATGTTACTGCTTGTATGTAGGGACAAGGTGAACCAGGCAGTGGGCAGAGAGTCCTAAAGCAGCTCTGTGGAAGGAGTGATATGCACCCTTTACAGTAGTGTAGCAGTGGTCCACATTGTTTTGTCTCTGGTAGGATATGTAATATGCTGTTTGAATTGTGAGGTTTGCTATATTAAAGTCCCCAAGAACAGTCATAGCAGAGTCCGGGTGTTGCTTCCAAGTCAAACAAAGAATCTTTTTTTGTCATTCCATCTACATATAGCGGTCCCAGTACACATGAGAAATGAGACAACATTTCTCCATAACCTTGTTGCGACTTACAACAAAATAGAGCTACAGAACACAGAGCTGAGGACTAAACTAATATGTCCTAGCCACATAAAGTGCATCATGTGCAAGCAGTGCAAAACAAAACAGTGTAAATCAGACAACAAAAGACAAAAAAACAGTAAACTTGATTGCAATAAATTATGGATATATAAAGTTTTTTTGTGAGATCAGTTGTAGTTCAGTTGTGGTATTTGGATAGCCTGATAGCTTGAGTGTATTAATACTTCAGAAACTCTTCCCTGATAGCAGTAGTGTGTGCATGGTATGTGGGATCGTTCACAATGCTGTTAGCTTTGCTAGCTGTTGAACCTGCGTTCACAGACGTTTGCCGAGGAATATAGATACTGACCAGATTAAACAAAGAAGAAAAAAAAAGCAATCTTCTATTGCCGAATTTCAAATTTTTTTCGAATTTTGGCTTGATAAGATTTTTTTCACTGCCTTCTTTAATGAGTTGAACAGTGAACAGAGTTTAATAGGAATTTGTTCTGGTTCAGATATGGTCTGCATAGGCTAGTGTAAGGTTTTAAGATGAAAAATGAACAAGCAACGGTGCCCGCCATTTTTCAACCATTATTAATGTAAGGTATTAATATTGGGAAAAATCAACAAGCAAGGTGCCCGCCATTCTCTACCAATATAATGTTTAAGATAACGGGGTAATTAACCATATATTTCTCCACCAGTCGGTAACCGACAATTTAAGTTGAAATTACAACATGTACATCCAAATTCTCATATTAATTATAATGGTTTATAATTAATTATGACTATTGAATGTTGGATTGAAGATGAAAGGAATCAATAGCTTAATTATGTGATCTGTTCGTCCTGGCGAACAGACAATATAATTATTCATTAATCCCAAGAAAAGTTATCTTCCTGGCTTAGAAAATAACTGTTCTAATATAATACAAGTTGTAATTAAGCAAGGTAGCAAGATCAAAGATTCATTGACTTGTAATTGTGAGGCACACACAAAGACAACCACTTGTGTATATACAACATTTAATAGACGGCACATAACACACTAATCTACGACAAACATCTATATACAATATTAGTGAGGGGAAGAGAGAGAGTGAAGAGAGAGAAAGAGAAAGGGGAAAAGACAGACGAGAGAGAGAGAGAGGCGAGATACGGACAGCAAGTTGAAGGAGTCAAATTTATCACACCTTGATGAGAATCGTAAAGAGGAATTCAAATTCACCTTAATTAAAAGGGGCTTAACTTACATACGCTGAATTGATCAGCGAATTTAAAATTAAAAAAAAAATTGTTTCAGATGAAGTAGATGACGATCAGGAATTGCTGTTCTGTCTCAGGAGGAGATTCACGACTCAGAAAGGCCAGCATGGCCTTGCTCCTGGTTGGAGATATGATGAGCATGAGTTTCCCGAGTGACTCCGAGTTCCGCGCCCCGGTCGGGAGCCGGAGCTGGTCCGCTTGAGAGGCCAGCAGCCTCTCAGCATCGTCTCACTTCATCTCTTCATTGTTTCTTTGTTCTCTGCCTGCTCCCCTGCTGTTCTCTCTCTATGCTGTTCTCTCTCCGTTGTTTTCTCTGTGAGTTGTGGAGAGTGTAGATGAGATTTATGGGCCTGGGTGTCACACCCAACTTTCGAACTGACCACTTGCATGCAACGACATGAAACCTTGAGCAGAAAGGGTATTTCTTTGTCTATGCCCAAGCTAATTTGCATATTTGGAATGGTTCAAAAGTTAATCAAGTTATTTACTTGAAATATGAATTAATGAATTGGAACCTTCATCATGGTGTAGGAAATGGCGAATGGATCAATTAGATACCGAGAACGGCCAAGTAGACATTGTAACAACCAGAGAATTATAAATAAGTACTTCTTACTTACAAACATTGGTTAATATTCAATGCAGGGGAGAGATCATTTGAAAATGAAAAGAAGGAAAGAGAAAGGATCGATGCAGGGAACTGATCAGCCTTAAAAATAATACAAAGTACACGTCATCACTGCAGGATTAATATGAAGAATAATAACAATGTTCTAGAAATATAATCATTATTTTGATGAACCCTATTGTTTAATCACTATTAATTATTAAAACAGCATTGTTTATAACTAAAGTTTTATAGAACAATAAGAATAATGATGAAAATTTCATAAAACATTGTTCAAGTTAACACACAGATTATGAGTTTCAGCATGATAAAATAGAACCTCATACATACAGGCACGTGTGTGTGTGTGTGTGTGTGTAGCTAGCTGAGTTCAAGAAATGTGTCCTGAGAGAATGGGGGTTTGTTTGAGATTTAAATGACAGTCGTAAACTGAGTATTTGGGGAGGCACGAAGTCAAAGGTGAAGGGCCAGAAGTGCAGATGAGATGGGCTATCTGTGAATGCCTAGGCAGGCAGGCGCCTGGTGTGGGGTCATAAAATATGGAATGTGGGGAAGGAATCTTTTAGTGGATGCAACTATATGTGAATGTGATCATTTAGAAAATGTGTCGATCCAAATGCACTACACAAGGGTCAAACTTGAAGCAAAATTCAATGATGGGCAGTCATGGGTAAAAAGAACAAACCTAGTTGGTAGTTGCCAAAAGTATTAAATAAGATTTAATATAAGATTGTATTAAATAAGAAGACTGTAGATCAGACCTGGGAATTTTACGGCCTTGCAGGCCGTTTGTGTTCATTGTATTTTGATGCCTTCATTGAGAATTTACAATGTAAATAGTGATGGAAATAAAGAAAAACATTAAAGGAGAAGGTGAGTGTGTGTGTGTTTGTATGTATATGTATGTATATTATATATATATATATATATATATATATATATATATATATATATATATATATATATATATATATATATATATACTGTGTTCCACATTATTATGCAGATGTAGTTTTTCTAACTTTTTCTTAAATAATCTATAAAAAATGATAGTTCTCATAACTTTTTAGGTCATCAAGCATTTGCAGGTTATATATGCTGAAACCAAAAGCTCTTTCAATCAAAAATATCTTCACAGGCCAAATTACATTTTGACATCGGACCCCTTATTGGATAGGAGGTTCACAATTCTTGCATCCATGGAAGTTGTCAGTGTTCAGTGTTCTGCTGGAATTTTTTTGCAGGATGTGAGAATTTGTTTGATTTAGATTTCTCTTTTGTTCATTCACTGCATTTTGGTATTTGATGAATATAAATGATTAAAACTTTTTGCTAATGCGTTTTATAAGTTGACTGTATTGATTCACATTTTGCACACATCTGTCCACCTAGTCTGTCAGCCACTTCTTTATGTTTTGTAGCTGCAGGTTTTAGGGCCTGCACTTACAAACTAAGACTGTCCAAGTAATCCCTCATAGGTGGCATCCAATCTCCTGAATTCATTTTAAAAATTACGCTGCCGCGGTCTGTGTACAAATAGCAATTATTCATGCTCCGTAGTTCTGATGTATTTCAGTAATGTGTAAATAACCTTTTCTTATGTCAACAAACCCCATTGCTTTCTCAAAAAGTGTACTCGTTGTATTTATTGCATCAAAAAAACTCAAACATGCAAAATAAGAAATTAGCAGTCTCTTTGTAACATCGCAATATTGCATCTGCAGCATAAAATCCTGAGTCACACCCCAATGTGTGACTGAAACCCACAGCTGTCAAATATAAATAGTTGTATCTTCGAGAGGACAAGCATTTGCGCAGATGATTGCTTTAGTTGTCATTTGATGTCTCTGATATCAGTTGAGTATGAGTACCCTAGAAATCGCACTGTTCAATGTGTCTAAGCACAGTTGCACTGACAACACAAGATGTTTCGGCACAGGTTTGACTTCCAGTGGTACAACTCCTTTTAATTTCGCATACATAATACACATTTTTTTATTGAGTTAATTTAATTTAGTTAAATTTCAACCCTCAATTTCATTACACTGTCTGACACTAAAGATCGTTTGACAGAATTTTCTGAATCAAAATTAAACTCGAAGTGTCTGCAAGTCCAACTCCCTCTTTAAAGCCTGTTAGCTCATGCTGAGCCAGGGTATCAACATAGAAACTATTGCACTATTACTGAAATTACTGTTCTCTCCCTTTTGGCAGTTTTGATGTTCTCACAATTATACTATAAATTCAAATCTTCATGTATTATGTGCAAACATCTACACCACAGTTAGAGAGCACCCTGAGTAGCTGCATCACTGCCGGGTTTGAAAACTTTACTGTCACAGATCGCAAGACCACAGTGGATAGTGAGGACAGCTGAGAAGATCATCGGAGTCTCTCTCCCCTCTGTCATTAACATTTACACTACACACTATATCCGCAAAGTTACCAGCTTTGTGGACAACTCCACACACCCCTCACACACTCTTCACACTACTGCCATCAAGGAAGAGGTTCCAAAGCATTCAGGCCCAACTGAACTGAACTGAACAACTGAACTTGTACTGGACTCTCACTCACACACACACACACACACACACACACACACACACACACACACACACACACACACACATGTCCAACTCTATACATTCACACACATGTTATTTTATGTTCACACACCATCCACAGAGCAACCCACTGTTCTTTCTGGTTTTTATTACTGGCTTTTACATGTTTATTGTTTATTGAAATGATGTCACCGACTGCCCACTGAAGAAGCAATAATTTAAGAAATAACTTAAAGAAAGTAATGCACAGTTAGGAAACAGGAGGAAAGGTACCATACTGTTACAGGCAGCACTTATTTTTAAAGTCAAAATTTCCTACGAATTAAATGCTATTTTACTCTTGGAACCATGACATTAAATGTATTTTAAATGTAATTTAAATTAGGCTTATAATTAAATAAAGAAATAATATAAAAATATACTATAACACAAAATACAGATATGCCCATAAAATAAATATTTTAAATGTAAAATTTGTTAGAAAGAAGTGCATGACTTCTTCATCTATATCTTCTTCATCAGAGATGGCAGAAGCGGCCATGTCTGATGCTTGGCCGAAGCTGCAGTTAAAAGCATCCACAAGGTTCGAAGTGCCTAGGATGCTAGAATCATCGTGCTCCATTGTCACACATTCTGGCTCTACTGGAATACCAAAATTTAGGAAAAGCTATTTCTATCGCTTTGACTGGAGGCATGGGACCATTCCTTTTATCTGTTTTTGGCTTCCACTTCACCTGGATTTGTGACTGATAAAATGTGAAGAAAGGAGGCATTCTTCGCATTTTATCAGTCATAATAAAATGAGTTGAATGAGTACAGTCTGTACTGCTAAGAGCAAACATCAATCCCACAGACTACATGAAAATCCAGACTGGAACAGTATTTATGTTCAACAAACATAAAATATGGAGGTGAAATTATAAAAGTTATAAAAGTAGAGTTGAGTGTACTATCAAAACAAAAGAGGTTCCGGAGCGATAGTTTTCCCTCAGGCCATCAATCTTCTAAATACACAGAAGTGAACTGGAACTGAACACACACACACACACACACACACACACACACACATATGTTATCTTTGCATGTTTGGAGCTGCAGAATTCCATCCTGTTGAACTCTGCCAGGAACATGACTAAAAATCAATGAATCAATGAATTGAATCAGTTTCAATTTATGTTATCATGTTTACGAAACATATTTTGCTTATTATCGAATTCATTCATTCTATAAAATGAATGACTGAACCTAAAATGTTCTTTTTTATTAGGATTATGATGAAAAATCACTTTCCAGATGTTTTTCGGTCATATTTTTCAGTTTTTGACAATTTTTCATCATTTTGGTTATGAGTGTGAAAAATCGCATTTTTATCATAACTTTCATATGTTTAAAAAGTCATATTTTTGTCAAAACATGATGTGTCCTGGTCCATTTCATCAAATACATGCGAATCGGTTTTGGTCAAGTGACTTCTGCAAGTGCGGAATAATGCTTTGCCAGCATGCTTTCTCTTCGTCCTACGCAGACCTCGTTTGCGGAAATGCGTTTTCAGCGCCAGCACCTTTTTTCTCGGCGACTGCACAGTTCAACCTAAAATCTTCTATTTTTAGGTTTTTGATGAAAAATCACTTTCCAGATGTTTTTCGATCATATTTTTCAGTTTTGGACTTTTTTTCATCATTTTGGTTATGAATATCAAAAATCATATTTTTATCATAACTTTCATATTTGTATGAAAAATGTCATATTTTTGTCAAAACAAAACATCCTACCCCATTTCATCGAATACATGCGGCTTGTTTGGGGTCAAGTGCCTCCTGCAAGCGCGACACAATGATGTTCAATAAAAGAACTTTCCCTTCGTCCTACGCTGCTCTCTCAAACGGAAATGCGTTTTCAGCGCCAGAGAAGCACCTTTTTTCTCCACTCGTGCACGGCGTAAATTTTTCTTTTTTTCATTTTTTTATGAAAAATCCCTTTCCAGATGTTTTTCGATCATATTTTTGTCAAAACATGATGTGTCCTGTGCCATTTCATAGAATACATGCGAATACATGACTCCTGCAAGCACGGAACAAAGATTTGCGGGAAAACCCCTTTCCCTTCGTTTCAGCGGCAGAGAAGCACCTTTTTCTCCACTCGTGCATGGCTGAACCAAAAATGTTTAGGTTTTTGATGAAAAATCAATTTCCAGATGTTTTCCGATCATATTTTTCAGTTCATTTTGGTTATGAAAATGAAAAATCATATTTCTACTATACCTATAATAATTTAATAAAAAAGTCATAGACAAAACTAAACGTCATGTGTCCTGCGCCATTTCATTGACTACAGGCAAATCCTTTTGGGTCAAGTGCTTCCTGCAAGCACGAATTATGTGACCGAAATCCCCTTTCCCTTTTAGCTAAAGAGGGAAAAGAGATTGTCATAACGATCAAATTTGTCCTGTCAACCATTTATACACCTCAAAATCTGCTGGCACACACACTGGCACAATGTACAACATAGAAATAATCTTTAGATGAAGAAGAAATTCCCCAAGCTATGTTTGTCAGCTTGGGGAATTTCTTCTTCATCTTTGTCCTTTTGGCAAGCAATGCAGGATTGAACTAAAAAATCTTATTAAAATGATTTTTTAAAGATTTTCTTAAGATTATTTTTGATTCAAAGATTTCATCTCAACATTTTTCATTTTCACTACACCAACCATAGAAAAAACATCCTGGAATTCACCCGATGTATGAGAAAAGTGTAAAATCATAGTTGAATCTGACTTCTGTGCCTTTGTATGGTGGCTTATCCTAAAAACGAGTGGTGGCCCCTGGTTAAATACTGTACACTGAGGAAAATTCTGTCTACTTAGTCTTAATCCCAATAAATACGTGGTGATGATTCTGATGAGGTCTTCATGTTTCTCCCCCATGTACTCAATCAGGCATCTCTTCTTTTGATCCTTTCAAAATTCTAATCAAAATTCACAGCCTGAAGACAAACAGAACCTCTGTTTGTCAACTATTCAAATGCTATAAAATGTACTAATATACATACAGCACTGAACTACAAGATGTTAAGCTATCACTAGAATCTCTCTGAAAAGAGTCCAGTCTTACAATGTCAGGGTACAACAACAGGGTTTTATATCTTTCAAAATCAAATGTAATTACACTTAATAATCACAATATTAATAAATGTCTATTTTTCTCTCTACTGCATTCTGGACTAACTCCAACTTGTTACTTGACTGGACAACCACCTAATAAAGCATTACAATAGTCCAGTCCATAGATAGATCATGATAGTATAGTACCTGCAATCAGGCATTGTCATTGTAGATGTCACTCTGGTCACATGCTCTAGTGACAGTATCTGTCTTCGACCTGTCTGCTGTATTCATATCAATAGCTGTTTGTCTGACCAAACTCTTGATTCTTTTTTGTCTCTACCAATACCAGTAATTAAACAGAAGGGCACACTGAGCTTGACAGTTTCTGACTGAAAATTACATGTGCCATCAGTAGTACATGATTGTTGAAAGCATGCTGTCTCCTGTTTAGGCATACTTATGCTCTTGACCTAAAGTATCCCTCAAAACTGGTGTGTACATTTGAGATATATCAAGTATCAAGTCTGCTGCAGCCATCTTTCATTGCTAGATTTAATCTTTACCACTTCATCTAACTTAGTGCAGAATTATTCTTTTTATATCTTTCAACCCACTTGTGGAGAATATTGTGTGTTACATAAAAAAAAAAATAAATACTGGTTTATGTTCAATATATTGTTATTTTATCAAGCGCATTTCTGTGTCTTTCTGCACTTGTAGAGATGCTGTTTAATGATTTTGTAACCATTGACCATCGTTTGAAGCTTTTCCTGGACGTGGAAACTTTTGAGGGCAAAGAAGAGATTCATTGCTTTCTGAAAGTGATTTTTTTTTGTCTTTTAAAAATGCACTCATTTTCCCCTTTTATGTCACTGACATAAATCTAGCATCTTAACAAACTGCTGTTTCATTTTCGATGTCTATTGTGAAATTTGGCAATCCAGTAGAATTTCCATCTCTCGTGGTTGTATCCAATCAGCGTTTATACATCCTACAAATTAGCTCTCAATCAGAGTAAGTCATTCTATTCCATAAAGTTCCATTAAGAACACTAATTACTCCTAACTTACAAGTCAATCAGAACACTTTTTTTACTACAAAAATGTTTGCTGTAGTACACATCTATAGCCACATGGAATAATAAAAAATGACTTTTCTGCAATTTATGGCCATTAAGTTCACATAAGCAGTTTAAATCTGTTTTTGTTCCTCAAGACATATCAGGGTGTTTTCTGTTGCCTGTCTTTTTTTGGTCCCTTTTGAGGACTTTTGAACACTTAATTCCATACTTGACCATACCTGGTAATCATGACAGAAGAGTACAGTAAGAGTGAAGAGAGAAATGGTGCGGGGGCTAGATTAAGATATTTATTAATTATGTCTTGAATTATTGGCTATAGACCAAAATAATAACCTGTTTTAATTATGTTTTTGCATTTACTTTTATTTACTCTGTATTTTCTACTTCTTTGTATCTGAAGAGGGCATTCTTCAGAGTGGCTGCAGAAGAGGGACAGCCATCAGCTGTGTGATCTTAGCTACCTGGAGATAGGTCTTGGTTCACAAAGCATCCAAATGGAGTTTGATGTGAGCAATGCTGCCTACACACTTTTGGTTCGTGACAGTACTCGGTGCAAGCACTTCTTCAACCAACTGACAGGCAAGTGCTGTCCTCATAAAAATATACATCTAAATTCATGTTTTTTCAAATGCAGAACTCTAATCTAAAAAATCTAAGTCTGAATTCCAATGCTTAATGCTTTTTAAAACATGTGTTTTTTGTTTGTTTTAAGAGGTTTAAGATTTTTTTCCAAATCAAAGTACAGGCATTTATATATCAATTATTTATAGCATCATTTCATTTCTCTTTGTCAGACTTGTAACTTGTTTCCATTAAAAACATATTACTGGTTACCCCTGTAACCATTTTTAAATATAATATACTCTATTTTCAGCCTTTTTATTTTCTGACTTAAATTTTGAATCTGTATTAACATTTTGCTGTTTTAACTTTAATATCACCAAAAATGTAAAAGTTAATTAGATATTTTAATGTAGGATTTTAAGTATATTTACTATATGACACAGACTTTCATCTTAGTTGTAAAGATAATGGTTTAAAGAAACTGAAATTTCTGTATTGTTCAGACCTAATGAGAACATTTTTTGTTTATATTTAAAATGGGTAACATTGTGCTGCATTAAGCAGTATTCCTTCTCAACTGCTGAGTGCCTCTGTTGACCACGTCACCAGATATTTGATATACTACCCATATCTGGAATCTATCTGCATATTATTATTATTATTATTATTATTATTAGATGTGAATATTTGTGTGCATTTCAAACACATTCATACAATAGGGAAATTTTCCAAGGTGCCAATCCACCTACCATGCATGTTTTTGCACCGGGGGGGAAAACCGGAGAACCCGGAGGAAAACCCCCTGAGGCACGGGGAGAACATGCAAAGTACACACACACCTATTCTAATCTGATTTCTTTAGAGTTAGGTGAGAGATTGTTAGCTAATTTTTCGTAGACTTCCCAATGATGCCCCCTGAAATGTAACATATTCGCTTAAGGCTAAATCTCCATCATTTTAAATTTCCTCTTCAGAATATCTTGGCAGACCACTTTTGAATGACATCTGGAATTGTGTTCTTAAACAGATCCGTACGACCTCCAAACGTTCCCCATTCTCTCATTCGGTTCAAAGTAGTACCTAGAGCTCATATATCCAAAATTACATAAGCATATATGATATTGTATATAGGTACATCTCTTTGTGTAAAAGATGTCAGTGTACTGAAGTGCTTCAACCCAGATGTTCTAGACATGTCCCAAATTAAATCTCTTCTTGCTGTCAATATGTAACACACTCTCTGTGGTCTTTTAATATAGATTAGAGCCAGAACCATTTCATTCACTTTTTGAAGTTACTCCAGAGGAATTATGTTTGTGAGCATCAGTGGGTAAAATACTTGCCTTTTACTATTTGTGAGCAAGTAGTGCCTAGAATAATTTGAAAATTATTTTAAAAATAGACATTTATTCCAGTTAGAGAGGCCAATGCCTTAACCACTGAGCTACCACCTCCCCTACTTACATGTCACATCAGTGCAGTGCGGTGACATTGCAGTTCTGGCCCTTAAAGCTTACCCTGACTAGCTAATGTTCCAAAAGATATTCAAAATTTCCCTCTAACAGTGTTTTTTTACATTCTTCAAGCAGTCATCCATAAACATATGGAGAGCTCGCACATTCATTGTGGGACAAGGGAAAGACAACAAAACAAAACCCCTATTCAATGTCGGAATTCTATTTAATGCATTCAACTGCCTCAATTTTATACTTTTCCCCTCTAAATAGAGTAGAGATAGCTACTCTTAGATATTCATGTACATCTCTGTTCAAGCAATTCACCTTGCATGATGTTTTCAATGCCTCACATTGAACCAGAATGTAGTTGATTAATCACACCTCAAACTGAGGGGGAGAAGGCAGAAAAGTGCTGGAGAATCTCGGATAGCTTGATGCGATAATCTGGTAGGGAGTAATAGTTTTAAACAACTTAAATAGCCAGTGGTCAGGAAATCAGTCCACTATAAGCATGAATCCGGCTCTGAGCAGACCTGAGGAAGGGCTTGATGATTACTTTTTCTTAAGTGTTTAAAACTTATATTTGTTGGTTTAGCTTGGTGAATAGGTTAATTGGATGCAGTCACCTGTCTTGCTCTTCCTGGCAGAGAATGTCCCTGACATATATTCCCTAATCACTAGAATATGCCCAATGATCCTTTTTTAATACTTGTGAAAATGTCACAGGTTGTCAACATGTCATGTGCGTTATTTTAATTACCTTAATCAAATCCTGTCCTTTAACTTAAATTTAATTCATTTTTATGGACAATGGACATTGTCTCAAAGCATCTTTACACAGTATGTGAAGTTAAAGTTAAAAAGATTGTTCTTTATAAGTGTAAGTTTGTCCCTTATGAGCCAGCCAGTGGTGACTGTGGCAAGGAAAAACTCTGAGATGGAATAAGGAAGAAAAGTTGAGAGGAGCCAGACTCAACGGTTTATTACAGCTAAACTGTATTACATCAAGACATAGAAAGTGTACTTTGTTACTTAAACATTCCCATGTAAAAGATTACATTTAAAAAGTACAGAAAAAATCACAAACATCCCCAATATTTTAAAGAGTAGTGAGTGTTTTGGAGAAAACGTTTTGGAAAACAAAGACACACTTTTTTGTATATTCTAATTAACCACTACCCAAATTACTTAGCAAATGTAACATACACATATTTAAACAATAGAGAAACATTTCAGAACTGTTAGTTTAAAAGTTAGAACTACACTTCTTTTAACTCTGTTATCTTATGAACTCCTTAGCACGATAGCATTGCAAACGGGATGCATTATAGGCTGTACAGTTGGGTCAACTGACATGAAGCTCAGAAAAGCATCAGAAAGCCTCAGCAGAAACTTAGACTTTGCATTCTGTAATAATTTGATACATTTCTCACAATGACAATCCCCATGTACAAGCATACACGACATCCTAACAGTGGTTGAATGTCTTTACTTGTGATTACTTCCAAAGTTTTTACAATTAATTATTGGGGTTGGATCTTGCTGTTTCTGTCTATGCTTCTGTCTTGTTAAACGACACTTTCCAGTGGGAGTGATTTGCTCTGCATCCAGTAAAGTGCCTGTCTGTGGCATAGTTAGTGCTTTATTATTTTCCGCTGTCATTTTGTGTATGCGACCTATGCGACTGACAAATGGCTTTTGCTAGTGTTACCCTTTCTGTTGCCTCTGATCCTGTGAGATTGAGGAGAATATATGCCCCTTATTTTAGGAGACTTATCTTAGTGCGCCACTGCAATAAAAATATCATAGTCCTGCTCGAAAACATTTCCCTCAAAAGGGAAAAGGTGAGGTCTCCGAAAACATTTACAAACACGCTAGCTATGTATATAACGTCTTTTACAATAACGAGAAGTTTGTGCTGTCTTCTGACACCATCTTTTATATCGTTAATGTGTGATACACAGGCTGAGACTAAGATATGCAACAGATTATATTTAGCACAGCTAAGTGAATAGGAAGTCACTTGCACAGTGTATATTGACAAGGACCCAGAGAGTCAGAGAGAACTCTTAAAGCACTCTTACACCCATTATATTGTACAACAATTATCTACAGATAGTATATGCCAGAAGAATATTATATTGCTGTTAACAAAAAATAGAAACATCTATATTGCATAAACTGTAAATCAATGACATAACAAGATATCTTGAATAACAAGACAAACCAAACTAAATTCATCAAAATGCATGCAAGTATAATGACAAAAGATAAAAACAGTACCTCTACCTTCTCAACAATTATAACACCTTCTTCATCACTATCATCTCCATCCTTTTTGCAAAATGTACCACATGTGCCCTTCCACATTCCACTCCTTGAGGCTATACCTATCCATCTCAATATTCATCACCATTTAATGTTGCGCCTTCACAGTAAATTTTAAAGTGTTAAATGAACTCTCATAGAGTTAAATTTAACACTGGGTCCACTTGTATTTGGTCCCACTCAGAATTGGTGATAAATTGCTCTAGTTATGGTATTGAATTTTCAGAGTAAAATTAACTCTATTTTGAGAAAAATTTAACCTGTGTTACTACAGGTACCATTTGGGTAATATTTGGTGTATAAACAATTTAACTCTATGGGGAAATGAACTTATTATCTATTAATATTTTTAAGAGTGAAAACTTTTTACTCAATTAATCCTTATTAGAGTTAGTGTTTCACTAAAGATAGATTGTATTTACATTAGAAATATGAAAATACTTTCAATCAAGGATTAAAATTTTTCAGACCTATTTGGTGTTGCAACAGGTTAACTGTCAGTTTTTATCTTTCTGGTGCAAGTACAGTAAAAAAATTACTCTTATTCAATGCCAATGAACTGAATTTTTCAAAACAAAGAAGACAACTACAAAAAGGTCACATTTAACAAATTTAATTAAAATAAATTCAGGCTCAGGATCATGAAAAAATACATTAAATCAGCATTAAATAGCAATATGGCACTACATGCATTGCAGAATCTATTGTAATATATTTCATGTGAAGATCAAATGGTTTGAAACAACGCAGCTCATTAATTCGAGTCAAGTAGGCTTTTATTGTCATCCACTTCTCAATACATATGCTTTTTATTGGACGTTTATGGATGTGATAAATGAAGACACGCAGTTAGTTTGGGTGGTATAGAGAACAGGGTAGTATGGGAAAGAATGATCCTCTGTGGCGACCGAAAATAGAAAAAGTAGAAAGGTTGCCATGATACATCAATATTTAACTAATATTTTAATATTTAGCAAGAATTTCACATTTAATAATGTTTTATAAAACTCATGATGCCTGATTTACAGAATGTATTATTATTATTATGTGTTTTACTATGATGTGTTAATAATGTATAGTGTAATTCTTTATTTTTATGCTTTTTCAAAAACTATTTAAGCTTTTGTGATTTAATTTATATAGAATTTACCAAAAAAAAACACTATTTGCCTTCATTACAAATATTCAGACATTTTTTTTGTAAAATGCAGTGACTCATGACACTCATGCACAAATCAATTATAGTATTTTTTCTTTGGCAAAATTTATGAACAAGACTGCTGAACACTTGTGAAGTAAATTCTTTGTTAAATTCATGCTAATTATTTATGAATCCTTGACCCTAATACCTTTGGTGAAAAATAAATGCATATTTTTTACTTTGCTTTAATTGATCAAATAGCATTTGGCCATTATTCCCCATCTGACAAGGTCACAGTGTCAGTCAATATTTATACCTCAGCACCGTCTTTTTCCATTATATTTTTTAAAACGTGTTTTTGAATCTGCTGCTATGAGCTCACAGACTCGGTAACATCTCATATCAGTTTCTGTGAGGATATATGAATTCTTCTCTACCACTCACCTTTATGGTAACGTTTCAGCTTTACAATTACATTTAAAATTAATTTTTTTTTTATTAATCATACTTAATAAAAGTGCATTTATTAGTGCTACTTGCAAAGCATCACTATTATAATCTCTCTCTAGCTTTGGTCACATTTTCGGTGCGTAACTAGTCCCGCAGCTTTTGTAATCCTCACGAATCAAACCTCATAGTGTCCGGGCCGATGTCCGTGTGTGGGATCTGTGTGTTTGAAGTGTGTGGATGATAGGTGTGTTTGTGGAAGGGGGGGGGGGGGGGGGGGGGGAGCAATGGTATTGTTCAAAGGGGTGTTAAAACCTTTCTGTTTGTGTGCCTGTCTGTGTTGTGTGTATGTGTGTGTGTTGATTTCCAAAAGAGATTCTGTTCAGTGCCATCAACTACTGTTCTTCTGTTGAGTGCCAGACGTCCTGTTGTGGACCTGTTTATGTGTTTGTGTTTGTGTGTGTGGGGCTAGAAAATATTCCCACTGCATTTAATCTGGCTAATGCTGAGATAGGGTATTATCCACACTATTTTAATCATGCTGAAAATGACACTTATGTAGGACCATACCTCAACAAGGATGCTGTTTTCCTGTACCAATACCACTGTCGAGTGGAATACAGGTTTCGAGTAGCAAAAAACTCCTGAAAATCAAGAAGAATGGTGTGTTCACACTTTCAAATGCTGTATAACTCCATCCCCCTACACTGCAAACATTTTAGCCTTCACACAAAACCTCTAAAAGAATTTCAGAAAACATTTCAAGTAATATATAAAACATTGTATTCAGCACCACTTAAGAACAATTTAAAAATGAAACACTTGGGGCTGTAACTGTATACCAGTAGGTTTTGCTGGTGGGTGTGTATGTGTATGTTTGTGAGGGTGTATGTTTGTGTGTGTGTATGTGTGTGTGTGTGTATGTGTGTGTTTGTGTGTGTGTGTGTGTTTGTGTGTGTGTTGTGTGTTTGTTGTTTGTGTGTGTATGTATGTTTGTGTGTGTTTATGTTTATGAGGGTGTATGTTGTGTGTGTGTATATCTTTGTGTGGGTGTATGTTTGTGTATGTTTGTTTGTGTGTATGTATGTTTGTGTGGTGTCTGTTTATGTATGTGTGTATGTGTGTGTGTGTGGGTGTATGTTTGTATGTTTGTGTGGTGTATGTTTGTCTATGTTTGTATGGGTGTATGTGTTTGTGTGGAAGTATGTTTGTGTGGGTGTATGTTTGCGTGGGTGTATGTTTGTGTATGTTTGTGTGTATGTATGTTTGTGTGTTGTATGTTTGTGTATGTTTGTGTGTGTATGTTTGTACATATTGTATATTCTGCTATATGTATGTACTGCATATATTTACTGCCTGTATTTACTGTTTTACACATTTTCTCACAACTTTTGTTTTATATTTGCCTGACATCATGTGCTTCACAACAGTGTCACCACCATAGTGTTTGTACTTTCTACAGTTTGTGCACTTCAATCACTGTGCATACATTGTATGCTTATACTACAAGCAGTACATTTATGTTTTATTTATATAACAATTGCTGTACATACACTAACATATTTATATTGCAAGATGTACATACTAACAGTATACATATGCAGTCTCTGAGCTTTTAAAATTGGTCATATTGTTTCATTAGAGAAACTGGATGTCAAAGATATAATGGTTCTTGCCTCATTCAGTTTTACACTCCTTGTTTTACTATTTTATTTCTAGTAGCGCCAATATTTGTAAAAACTGTTTGTTTGGAGGCTATATGTTTACACCTGAAGCTACATAAATAGAATGTTAGAGGTATTTATACACTAGTGTTTCTTAAGAAACAATATGAACAATTATATATTACCTGAGCTATAAATCCACAGACAGACAAACAGAAAGACAGAACTTTTTACACAGGAACGCAATCAGTTTAATCATGTGTAACTGTATGCAAAAGTACAGCACGCAATATAAATATGTTAGTGTATGTACAGCAATTGATATAAATAAAACGAAATGTACCGCTTGTAGAATGATACAATGTAGTACATTGATTAAATAATAAGTGAGAAGTGCACAAACTGTAGAAAGTACAAACACTATGGTGGTGAGAAGCAGACACTTTGTACATGATGTCAGGCAAATATAAAACAAAAGTTGTGAGAAAATGTAAAACAGTAAAACAGTAAAGGCTATAGCAGTACATACATGTAGCAGTATATACAGTATGAAACATATGCAGATACACATATAAAGAGTGTAGATGTAAGCAATGCACAAGGTGTAAAGGAGGTATATAAAAGTACTGTATGTGATATGTACTATATATGTACAACTGAATAGGGGTTATATAGTCTTCTAACGGTATTGTGTAGTTACGATACGATGATGTTGGATGGTGGATAAGCTGTCCCTGAACCATTCTGGTTCTGGTGTGAATGTTCTTTCTATTTTTTTGTAGAAGGATCTTTTTAAACAGATTGATGGTGTAAACAGATTGGTGTGTGTGTGCATTTCTCATTGGTCGTTTCCACCAATGTTGTTTTTTTGTTTTTTTTTGAGGGAGGTTCAACTTGTCAAAAGACAACCGTTGAATCGTTCTTATCTATTAACTTTGTTGAGACACAAGACCAACTCAAACAGCTCTATTCCTTCAAACAAATCATGTAATGCATCTGGCAGAGATCCGGTCCACTGGGTGAAAGAGTGAAAGATGACTTCTCCACACATTCTCCATTTTACAGCTTTGCATTTGTTTAAGTTTTTTTGGCATTTTGTTCTGAGCTGTATAGTACACTGATTGTGCTGTTCTCTAGTTCTTAAGGGGAACTGTCTCTTGTACACATCAATGGTTCAAATATCCTTAACAGGAGCATGACAAAACCTACAAAAACTTATCAACTTGAACATTTTCCTTGAATCCTTCTGACCCATGTACCATAAGATTGTCTGCAGAAACAGCTACAACTACACTTTCTCTCAAATGTATGTACAGCTTTCGATAAGGGTTCAAAAGAGCATAGACAAATTCTTGAATAGTACTTTTCTAACAACGCTAGCTGAAGGCAGTGTGAATTTGTTCTGAACTGTGAGGCCTAGTTAAGATCAACCAGTAGTATTCTGTGATCTGTGTGTTTTTGATTGAAGTTCCTAAAGGATTTGTAACTTCAAAATCATCAATATACATGGAGTTGAATGATTTAGACTTTTATACACTTGGATTCACCTGAATGTTTTAGATTTTAAACCAGAGTGTTTTCAGAACTTTATTTTTAGCAGCACTAAGGTGCACAAATACACAGCTTAGTACAATCATTCTTTGAACTTTAACACTGATCTGTTCACATGCATTTTTTCCCACCTCGGTAAAACAAAATGCTGCTACGGTTAGTTGTGAAACCCTGAGTGTATTAGAAAGCTGTCACACCAAAATGTGCCATCATGAATAATTGAGTTCAAAGACATTCATTGTAACAATTGTAACATCGTAAATTGGGAAAAACTTTGTCATTAAAGTGTGAGGACTCTGATTTTTGGGGGCCCCGCAATTTGAATGCAATTGAAGATTTTCCAACTGATAAGCAAACTCTAATATTGTATGGGGACTAATTTAAAACTATACCACAAGAGGAAATAATAAGAAAATGAAAGCGCGTGGGGGTGACACCAAATTTATACCTTCGATACTGTTAACACGTCATCCAGGGCATCCAGCACTTACATATCTACAGTAAGAGAATAGAGGTGGGCAATGGTTTTTGCGATACCAAAAAATTCTCTTATGATTCCATCCATTCCATCCATCCATCCATCCATCAATCTTCCGCTTATCCTGGACCGGGTCGCGGTGGCAGCGTTTAGACTAAAATTTAGATTAAAAACAAAACAGAAAATTGCTCTGATGTTCCATGTTGTATTGGCATAATAGCTGAAGCAATGCATTCCTATAAAGTGTACCCAGATGATGCTGACGTTTTTCAAATAGCCATGTTTAAGAGAGCTTGATTGTGACGTGGGGGTACAAAAACTGAAAGATGAGTTTCAAATTAAAAATGGGTAACTACAGACATAATCTCACAATGCTGGATGTACAGAGCTTAACAGCACCGACAGTAATGTTTCATGACTCCACAGCCAGAAGAAAATACAAAGATCAGAAATCCTCTTTCTTCTAGACAATCCTATTGTAGATAACAACCACCACATTGTAGCATCAAAGGGAAACAGTTTGAGCTTGAATTCAGGAAAAGTAACATGAATATGACATAATAACACAAACATGTATAGCACTTTCTGTCTCAAGAGAAAAGAAAATGTCAATGAGCAGCCCTTGGTCTCCGTCATTCAAAGAAAGGTAAGTCTTGCCTCATTTTGAAGGGTCAAGTAAGTTACATTAATTAGTTACATAATTTATATCCTTAGTGTTTATAGTCATTTGTATTAATAAAGCCAATTCATGATTTACTTTTTCATGTCTGCAGAGTTCATAAGGATCAGATGTAAAAACAACCTTTATGTCATCTCTTAACAAAAAAAAAAAAAAAACATAGCAACACCCTCATCAAAAATGTTTCGTGCTAAAGTCCAGACACCATGAAACGATACTTATCCTGCATAGTTTTTAAGAGCAGGTAGAGTTCCTACTGTGTATTTATCATTTTATAGAAGTTGCCATACATTCAGGAATGATTTTTTTTTTTAGTCATTTTGTTTTCCAAAAACACTAAATCTGTTATTTTTTCAAATGTTGGGTGTTTGGATAAAACTGACTCCTTTGGTCACAGCATTGAACTTTACTATTGTATTCCTCTGTAGACAACAGACATCATATTACACGTCAATATACAGTAAAAACAGCTCTAAGGGACTCACTTTGTACCCACAGTAAAACACTTACACGAAACACACACACACACACCACCACACACACACACACACAAACACACACAGCCACACACACACACACATACACACAAACACACACTACACCACAAACATACACACACACAAACAGAAACACACAAACATACACACACACACACACACAACACAAATACATACACACACACACACAACATACACCACACACACACACACACACAACACATACACCCACACACACACACACACAACACATACACCACACAAACATACATACACACACACAGACTACACATACACAACACATACACACACACATACATACACACACATACACAAACACAAACATCACAACACACAGACATACACAAACATCACACACACACACACACACACAACATACACGCACACACCACACACACACACACACAGACATACACAAACACACCACCCACCACATACACAACACACACATACACACACACACACACACACACACACACACACACACACACACACAACATACACCCACACACACACACAAACATACACCCACACACACACACACACATACACACACACACAAAAAACACACACACACACACACACACACACACACACACACACACACACACACACACACACACATCCACCACACACCCACACACACACACACAGCCTACATCACACCACACACACACACACACAAACACACACACACACACACACACACATACACCCACACACACATCCACATACACACACACACACACACACACACACACACACACACACATCAGCAAAACCTGTGTGTCAAACACTGATGTCGATGTTTCAGATGTGACATTTTGTGATTTGGTATGTTTTAATTTTGAATCAGTCATGAATACCAATTTGTTTACCTTTTATATATACTAGTTATACAGTTACAGCCGCAAATGTTTCATTTTTAAATTGTTCTTAAGTGGTGCTGAACACAATGTTTTATATATAGTACTTGAACTGTTTTCTGAAATTCTTTTAAATGTAATTTAAAAGTGCAGCTGTAAATCAGCTTTGTGGAATAGTTCACTTACGTATCAATTTATCTGTTTCTTTTTCACTTGCTGACTTTTTCACTTGCTGTAGTTGATGAAATCCTGATTATAGGTAACTAAGACAGTAGTTTACCCAAAGGTATTTATCTATGTCAAGCTACTTATCTATGTTGTTGTTCTGTTTATTGACAAACTTTAGATTTTTAGATTGTTGTTACTTGTAAGAGATTCTGACTTTCATGACCGTTATATAATAAATGTCATTTTATGAAATGCTATTTTTCTTCATTGTTTAAGTGATGGGGAACATATTGTATTTTTTTAACATGTTTTGTTAAAATTGTATGTTAACAATTTCCAGCAACATTTTCTTGTTTAATCTTGTTCTAAGAAATTGTCTTGTTGTGTGCAGAAAAAAAAAACAATTGGGCCACTTGAAGTTTTTGTTGAAGGCTTAAATGTTTGCAGTGTAGTTAGGGGGATGGAGTTATACAGCATTTGTAGGTGTGAACACACACCATTCTTCTTGGTTTTCAGGAGTTTTTGTTACAGCAGCATCAACCGTTGTATCAGGATAGTTTCTTGTGTTTAAAAATTCAATGTATTCTAAACCTAAATTTAGAATACTTAAATATTTAAAAAAAATTCAATATTGTTTCAGGATGTAGACAGTCTTAGGAAAAACAGCACCATCACAATGCCTAATGGTACACCCTATCACACACACACACATCCACACACACACACACACACACACACACACACACAACACACACACACACACACATACACACACACACATCACACACACACACACACACACACACACAGCCATACACACACAAACACACACACACACACACACACACACACACACACACACACACACACACACACACATCACACACACACACACACACACACACACACACACACACACACACTCACACAACAAACACACACAAAAACACACAACACACACACACACACACCACACACAACCACACACAACACACATCACATCACACATGCACACACACACACACACACACAATGCACATGCACACACCACACATTCATACACACACACAACACACACAAATGCACACACACACACACACACACACACACACAACACACACAAAACCTGTGTGTCACTGATGAAAACACTGATGTCGATGTTTCAGATGTGACATTTTGTGATTTGGTTATGTTTAATTTTGAATCAGTCATGAATACCAATTTATTTACCTTTTATATATACTAGTATACAGTTAACAGCCGCAAATGTTTCATTTTTAAATTGCTCTTAAGTGTTGCTGAACACAATGTTTTATATATTACTTGAAATGTACTTTCTGAAATTCTTTTAGAAGTTTTTGTGTGAAGGCTAAAATGTTTGCAGTGTAGGGGGATGAGAGTTATACAGCATTTGTAAGTGTGAACACACCATTGTTCTTGGTTTTCAGGAGTTTTTTTTTGCTACTCTAAACCTGTTTGAAATACTATTTCAGGATGTGAACAGTGGACATTGGATAGAGGAAAACAGTATCCTTGTTGGGTATGGTCCTAAATAAGTGTCATTTTCAGCATGAATTAAAATAGTGTGGATAATACCCTATCTCAGCATTAGCCAGATTAAATGCAGTGGGAATATCTTTTCTCAACAGAAGCCCACACACACACACACCACACAGCACACACACACACATACACAGTCAGTACCACAACAGGACGTAGTCTGGCAAACTACGAGAAACATTAACGACATGGCTCACAGTAGATTCTGATGGCCACTCAACAGAATCTCTTTGGGTACACACAAATCACACACACACGACACACACACACACACACACAGACAGGCACACAAACAGAAAGGTTTTAACCCCCCCCCCTTTGAACAATACCATTGCTCCCCCCTTATTTGAACCCCACCACACACACACACACCTACCATCCACACACCTCAAACACACAGACCCCCCCACACAAGGACATAGTCCTGTCTTCCAATACGAGAGAAACATTAACAACATAGATCTCGTGATACACATTCTAATGGCCACTTAATAGAATCTTTTTGGGAAATCAAACACACACTGAACAACACACACACACACACACACACACACACACACACACACACAGAAAGGTTTTAACACCCCCACCACCCTTTGAACAATACCATTGCTTCACCACCATGACATTTGCTAGTGCCTGAGAAAAAAATAGATGACTTTTCAGAAGGTCAGTTAACAGACCCACTCATAAAAACCAGTCCGCTTGGTCAAAGCCGTGGTCATAATTCTTGACCTATGACATACCCCCTCATAAATTTTAAATTGATACTTTGTTTCCGATATATACTACTACTGTTTATTTTGTTGGGATTAGTGTTGCATGATATATATCAATACTTAAAAAATATGACTATACCAGTCTTTTAAAAACAATATGGTATTTCACTTTTTTAGTACCCATTTGGCTAAAGTCCCACAGTTTTGTCCAACCCTCACGAATCATACCTCATATCTGATATTCATTTTTGACCCTGTGTTTGAGTTTCGAAATTTTTCATCGACACTATGAGGTTTGATTTGTGAGGATAACAAAAGCTGCGGGACTAGTTACGCACCGAAAATGTGACCAAAGCTGAAACGTTACCATAAGGGTGAGTGGTAGAGAATTATTCATATATCCTCACAGAAACTGATATAAGATGTTACCGAGTCTGTGAGCTCATAGCAGCAGATTCAAAAACACATTTTAAAAAATCTAATTTAAAAAGACGGTGCTGAGGTAGAAATATTGACTGACACTGTGACGTTACCTAAATAAGCCATGTCAGATTGAGAGTAATCGCCCAATGCTATTTGATCAAATTAAAGCAAAGTAAAAAATATGCATTTATTTTTCACCAAAGGTATTGGGGTCAAGGATTCATAAATAATTTACATGAATTAAAAAAAAGAATTTACTTCACAATTATTCAGTCTTGTTCATAAATTTTGCCAAAGAAAAAATACTATATTGATTTGTGTCACTGCATTTTACAAAAAAAATTTCTGAATATTTGTAATGAAGGCAAATAGTGTTTTTTTGGTAAATTCTAGAGCAGGGGTCACCAACGTGGTGCCCGTGGGCACCAGGTAGCCCCCAAGGAGCACATGAGTAGCTCTCAGGCTTGCTATAAAAAGTGCACAACTCATCAGTGAGATGCGTCTATAATGTAAAATGTAGTTAATTCGTTGTTGATAGTCACTGTCAAGTGTATTTACATAGATAAATGAGTATCATTAATAATAATAATAATAATAATAATATATAACTAAAGGTAAATTTGTTATTTCAGAGGAGTATTTCAAACTGGTAGCCCTTTATATGACTCGGTGTCCATGTAGTAGCTCTCAGTTACAAAAAGGTTGGTGATCCCTGTTCTAGAGGAATTAAATCACAAAAGCTTAAATGGTTTGTGAAAAAGCATAAAAATGGTGAATTACACATCATAGTAAAACACATAATAATAATAATACATTCTGTAAATCAGGCATCATGAGTTGTATAAAACATGATTAAATGTGAAATTCTTGCTAAATGTTAAAATATCAGTTAAATATTGATGTATCACGGCAACCTTTCTACTTTTTCTATTTTCGGTCGCCACAGAGGATCATTCTTTCCCATACTACCCTGTTCTCTATATCACCCAAACTAACTGTGTGTCTTCATTTAGCACATCCATAAACGTCCTCATTGTGTACCCGATTGCCCCTCCTCAGACCACGTCCAAAACATCTCAATCTATCCTCCCTCACCTCATTTCCAAAACTACATGTGCTGCCTCTCTAATAAACCCATTTATAATCCGATCCATTCTCATCCCACCCATGGAAATGTCAACATCTTAAACTTTTGCTTAAACTTTCTTCCAACTTTGCCTTTTTTTCTTTTAGACAATACCACTGTCATTAAGAAATAATAGACCACATTTCTAGAACTATCCATATATTAAAAAAAACAGCTTATCCCTAAAAAATAGGGGTGTAACTGTACACATATATTATGCTCCACAAGTAGGTTGTAGGATTGAGGAGAAGACATTCTGAAGTGAGGAAGTAGTGAAGAATGAAAGGTTGGTGTTACTCTACAGTAACTCACGGGTAATTAATTTAACAACAAAAGGTGAAAGACTATCCATCCATCAATCCATCTTCTTCTGCTTATCCGGGACCGGGTCGCGGGGGCAGCAGTCTAAGCAGAGATGCCCAGACTTCTCTCACTCCAGCCACTTCCTCTGGCTCCCCCGGGGGAGAAACCGAGGCGTTCCCAGGACAGTCGAGAGACATAGTCCCTCCCACGTGTTCTGGGTCTTCCTCAAGGCCTTTTCCCGGTGGGACATGCCCGAAACACCTCCCCTGGCAGGCGCCTAGGAGGCATCTGAAATAGATGCCAAAGGAAGCTCATTTCGGCCGCCTGTATCCAAGATCTTGCCCTTTCGGTCATGCCAGCGCGACACAATGATCTTTTAGAAAACAGCTTTCTGTTCGTCCTAGAGAGCTCTCGTTGGCCGCAAACGCGTTTTCAGCTCCGGAGAAGCACCTTTTTCTCCCACACATGCACGGCTGAACCTAAAACAGTTCTCTTTTAAGGTTTTTGATGAAAAATCACTTTCCAGATGTTTTTCGATCATATTTCTCAGTTTTTGACATTTTTTCACCATTTCGGTTATTATTATGAAAAATCATATTTTTATCATAACTTTCATATTTTTATGAAAAATGTCATATTTTTGTCAAAACATGATGTGTCCTACACCATTTCATCGAATACATGCGAATTGGTTTGGGTCAAGTGCCTCGTGCCTCGTGCCCGCGCGACACAATGATCTTTTAGTGAAAAACAGCTTTCTGTTACGTCCTAGAGAGCTCTCGTTGGCCGCAAAACGCGTTTTCAGCTCCGGAGAAGCACCTTTTTCTCCACACATGCACGGCTGAACCTAAAACATTTGTTCTCTTTTAAGGTTTTTGATGAAAAATCACTTTCCAGATGTTTTTCGATCATATTTCTCAGTTTTTGACATTTTTTCACATATTTTTATGAAAAATGTCATTTCGGTTATTATTATGAAAAATCATATTTTTATCATAACTTTCATATTTTTATGAAAAATGTCATACCTTTTTTTTTGTCAAAACATGATGTGTCCTACACCATTTCATCGAATACATGCGAATTGGTTTGGGTCAAGTGCCTCGTGCCAGCGACATTTTTTCACCATTTCGACACAATGATTTTTTTAGAAAACAGCTTTCTGTTCGTCCTAGAGAGCTCTCGTTGGCCGCAAACGCGTTTTCAGCTCCGGAGAAGTTTTCACTTTCAGTTTTTGACATTTTTTTTTCCAGCGCGACACCATTTTTTTAGAAAATTTCATGAAAAAAATCATTTTTTTTCTTCCACACATGTGCACCTTTTTAGAGAGCTTCGAATTGCACGGCTGAACCAATGATTTTTTTAAAACATTCTCTTTTAAGGTTTTTGATGAACCTAAAAAAAAGTCACTGTAAGAATTTCTCAGCTGTCCGCGTGTGATGATCGTTCTCCTACTGCGATCCTACGAGCTCGGGAGCACTTGAACACACCAGCACAAGCAGTTAAGGCAATGAGTGGTTTATTCAGAATGCTCAAAGAAGGGTGGTTACATACAGAGTATATATAGGGAGAAATGGGAAGGATCGCGTAAAAGCGAATCATCCGGTGTGTGTCCAATATTAACAAAGGGCGGGGGTGTGCATGGTTAGCACACCCAAGCTTTTTGTCGCATCAGCAGATGTTCAGCGCCTGAGAATAAAAACAGGAAGTTGCAACATACTCAGTTCTCGCTAAAAGAAGGAACCATAAATCTTTAAGGCCATAAAGTAAGGCAGAGGAAAGGAAGTTATGTGTACGTACAGATCTAGAGGTCACGTATGCGCTGAAGACAATGAACAGACTGTTTGTTAATCACGATGTCTTAATGCTGTGTTGGCAGATAAGGTTAAAGGGCTTTGGTCGTTAGGGCAAGACCCAACTGCCTTTCACACGAGAATGTTCAAAAACAGGAAACCCGAGGGGGTGTTGTTTTCCATTAGACATAAGTTTAACACTTTATATCAGATATTCTCACAATCCCCTCTTTTAAACTTATGTCAAAACCTAGTGCATCTTAAACGCGGAGGTCTTGTGTGACGGGGATGTATCTGGAACGCTAAGAGGGTATTAGGGCGTGGACCATGGCATAAAGACGATCCATCAGTAGCCTAAGCAAGCAGGGACCAAAGATACAGAGGAGAAAACCTATAAACAGAACAGGAATGATCATGGCTATGTACGGGGTGAATATTCCAAATAAGCTATGTAACAAACCCCAGCCCCCGTTATGGGATTGTTCCTCATCCTTACGGAGGGATTTGGCCACCTGTTGCATGTCCGCTATGGCAATCTGGATGACACCATCAGGGTCATCGTGAGGTGGAATGTAGGTACAACAATGGTCTCCTATTATGGCGCAGACCCCTCCTTTATCTGCTAATAACATGTCTAAAACCATCCGGTTCTGTATGGCGGTTAGGCGAAGCGCAGCAAGTTCTTCTGTGGCAGCCCTAAGGGCGGTAGAAGTGTCATTTACAAACTTAGCAAGGTTATAATGTAGGATTTCTATATGTTTCCATTGTCTAACGGTTCCCATTCCAGGAACTAGGGAAGTCCAGAAACGTTCCCATGAGGACGACACTTGATGTTCCAGCGGAGGATATCCTTACCGACCATCCTACTCCCATGCTTTCCACATCGCGCCTTATGCGAAGGGATTGGACAGTTCTGTTTTGTACCAGGTAGGTGCGATCTTGTAACCTTACCAAGGCACAAGTTCCAGACCATCCCCAAGGTAAGGCAGTGTATAGGCGCTTACCACATACCCAGTAAAGGTCAGGCTTCAAACCCTTTCTGTTAGGGGTGCATGTACCCCAAGAGTTAGGATGTAGGAGGGAGCATGACTGGTTATAGGGACATTCTAAGGTACAGTTATCATCATTCTCATCTTCGTCAGTACAATTGTAATTATAGGGAGTCCATACTGTCTTACACAGTCGCTTGGACAGGGCTCCTAAAAAGGTAGAGTTACTCTTCCTTGGTAAAGAGAAACATGCCTCGTAAGGCTGTTTTGGATGTGTAGCATAAATATCACGTAATACAGTATTCGGGCTTAAGTGTTGCTGGGTGTCTGCCTGCCTCGAAAAAGAGGACCTATTGTATCGAGGTGAGTCTGAATAGAACAAGGCAGAGTAGTGAGTCAAATTCTGTCCCTTAAAAGAAGTGATGAGGTTAGAGAATTCAGATGACATACATGTGGGGGTTATACACAACTCAGATGCTAACAGTGTGAGGGTAAGATTTTCCGTGAGGGGCATAGTGCGAAGTACATGAGTGGTTACGGAGCTGGGGAAAGCATGGCATACATAACACGATTGGTTAGTGTACTGCCTTGCAGTCCAGTTAGCAAACTGCCAGAAGGTGTTTTCGTGTGGGTGGGCTGTGGTGACTCCGCAGAGGAGTGTTACAAAAATAAGAAAATACATCATTAATGTGTATGTGTTAAGGTGTGATGTCTTCCTGTTCTTCACTGTTCCAGGTGGGCTCGGCAATTGTTCGGACACCACCAGCTAGGATTTGCTATTGCCTCACGGATTGTTCTTCCTAGAATTTGCCTCATGTCTTCTGTTCTTCATTGTTCTTTGTTTTCCTAAAGGCCACGGCAGGTGGGCTCGGCATTGTTCTTTGTTTTTGAGCGGACACCACCAGCTAGGGATTTGCCTCACGGAGGTGCTCCTTTTTCTGTTCCCTTTCGTTTTCCTAGCACAGGCACGGCACCGAGGGCCGTGTCCCAGGATTCTGCACCACCAGGTGATGCACAGGATGGCACAGGAGTGGGGTGAGGTTTATACAGAGTATTCAGCAGTGTCAGGATACAGAGTCAGGGTTCAGCCATCTTGATGGAGTTCATCTAGGCTGAAAGACAGGGTTAGTACATCTTATGCATTATTCTTTTCATCTTTAAGAGTAGGTTCCTGGGGCGCCGCCTTAAGTCTGCTGGCGTGGATCCACTGTGGAAAAAGATCTGTGGAAAAAGTTCAGTTAACACAGCAGTTCTTGTTACAGCTAGTACTTCTGCGGGGTTGCTATAGAGTGGTTGATTCATAGCCAGATCTGAGGGTTTGTGGTACATTTTTACCAAAACCTTTTGTCCCACCTCAAAGGGATGGGTGTTGTTACTGGACAGGTGAGGCTTGGCCTGATTTACCTGAGTCCAGTATTTGTTCAATGTTTTGAGCAACCCCGCAGAATACTCACCCAAGTGTACATCCAGATCACCTGTTCCCACGGCTTCCACCCCTCTTCGCCAGGGAATTGGGAATGGTCTTCCCATAACAATTTCATAGGGTGATAAATCACCCAAGGTGGCTCTAGGCATCATGCGCATGTCAGCCAATACTACAGGAATGACATTCAGCCAATTGTCCGTTCCTGCATCTTGCATGGCTTTTCTCAGTTTACCTTTGATAGTTCTGTTGGCCCTTTCGACCATACCAGAAGATTGAGGGTGATATGGGATGTGGAAACGCCAGTTGATGCTTAGTTCTTTGCAAAGTAGTTGGGTTACCTTGGAAGTGAAAGGAGTGCCTTTGTCGGAGTCAATACCTACAGGTATACCGTATCTGGGAATTGATTTCTGTGGTCAGGGTTTTAACTACCACATTAGCATTTTCTTTGGTACAGGGGAAGGCCTCTGTCCATCTAGAGAATTTGTCTACCATTACCAACAGGTATTTGTACGGACCTTTCTTTGGCATGTGTGTGAAATCAATTTGCCATTCCTGAAATGGTGTGTCTGGTGTAGGAAGATGTTCATGTTTTGCAGCAGGCTTTGATAAGTTGTTCTGAGCACATATGAGACAGCCGTCTAGTATTGTGCTTACTTTAGCCTGCATGTGTTCTATGCAAAAAAGTGATTTCATCTGATCTATTACCCCTCTTCGTCCGCGATGAGTGGAACCATGAAATTCGCGGACGAGAAAAGGAAGACAGTGTTGGGGCAGGCAGAGGCGGCCGGTGGAGTCTCTCCAGACTCCATTAGTTTGTGTGGCACCCTGGGAGGACCAGAAGGTCCGGTCTCCTTCCGAAGCCGAGGCCTGCAGGTCCCCCAGGTCGACGCTGGGTAAGAGTGCACTCTGTAAGGGAGATTGAGAAACACAAGACACGTTAAGCTCTGGATACGGCGGCGCATGTTGCGCGGCCTGCTTAGCATGATGATCAGCTAAAGAATTACCACTTGATCTCATCTGTCTGGCCTGTCGCATGGGCCCGTGTTTTGACAATAGCTAGAGCATTAGGCTGGTGGCAAGCTGCAATAAGATCTTGCACTAAGGACGCATGAGAGATGGGCTTTCCATCTGCTGCACAGAAACCGCGAGATTGCCAGATTCTACCAAAGTCATGAGCAACACCGAAAGCGTACCGTGAATCAGTGTAGATGGTAACATCTTTTCCCGCAGAGAGAATACATGCACGAGTAAGAGCAAAGAGCTCAGCCGCTTGTGCCGAGGAAAAGGGTAAAGAGTGGGCTTCAACAACGGTGTCAGGCAGACGGCATACAGAGTACCCAGTAAGGTATGTACCGTCTCTTGGTTTAGAGCATGAACCATCTACAAAGAGGACGTCTCCTGAAACTAAAGGTGTGGATGACAGGTCAGGTCTAATGCTGGTAGCATGAACAATCTCCAGCAGACAGTCATGTTGTTGGTCCCCGGGACACGAATCGTCCTGTGCCGAAATAAGGCGGTGTAGTGCATGAGCTACGATGTCTAAAGAAGAGGACGCTTTTATGGTGAGGTTTTCAGTGGCTAGCAAGGTGGCCTCGTAGCCCGAGCGTCTTTGTGCCGACATGTGTTGCGTGTTTATGTGACGAAGAATGTAGGCAACCTGATGTGGTGTGTGCAGAGTAAGTGGATGTGAGAGAACGATCTTTTCAGCGTCTTGAACCATTAACGCACAGGCGGCCACAGCCCGCAGACAGGCAGGCAATCCCTGCGCTACTGTGTCTAGAACTTTAGAGAGGAACGCACATGGTCTCATACCTCCACCATGGTCCTGGGCCAGGACCGCAGCAGCCGTGCCTGAGTGAGCGGCGACGTACAGATGGAAGGGCAGCGAATAGTTTGGCAGCCCCAGAGCAGGAGCATTGCACAGGGCTTCGCTTGAGCGAGTTGTAGGCATGCAGCATGTCCTCAGTCCACACCAGTGGTTGTGTTAGAGGGTCTGAATGGTGTATCGCTGCACGGAGGCACTTGTCATACAGAGAACAGTCTGGTATCCACTGTCTGCAGTAGTTTATCAGCCCGAGGAAGGCCATCAGCGCGTGCTTTGTAGCGGGGCGCATAGTGTCCATGATCACCTGCACGCGCTCGGGCGTGAGGCGGCGCGTTCCTTGTGATAGTTCATACCCTAGGTAGCGCACACTGGGGAGACAAAACTGCAGTTTAGTTCTGGATACCTTGAAGCCTTTCTGGGCCAGCAGTTTCAGCAGCGCCAAGGATGCTTGTTCGCAGACCTCAGCAGAGACGGCTGACACCAGCAGGTCATCGGCATACTGCAGGACCCTGGCACCCGGGGGAAGAGGCAAGTCAACCAAGGCATTCCTTACCGTTGATGAGAATACGGCTGGAGAGTCAATGTAGCCCTGTGGCAACCGAGTCCACGTGTACTGTTGCCCCCTGTGCGTAAACGCGAACAGAGGCTGTGTGTTCACCTCAACAGGCACACTAAAAAAGGCAGAACATAAGTCAATAACCGAGAAATGTGAGTGATCGTGTGGTATGGAGGCCATGATCGAGTGTACATCCGGAACAATAGGTGCAACTGGTATGATAAGATCATTTATTCGACGGAGATCTTGTGTGAAACGCCAAGTCCCATCTGGTTTGGGGACTGGGTTGACTGGTGTGTTGTAAGGACTCGTACAAGGCACTAGGACGCCTTGGTCTAAGAGCGCCTGCAAAATCTTGTCGATCCCCTCTGCTTTCGCAGGGGACAGTGGATACTGTTTAATGTAGACTGGGTCTAGATGTTTCACCCGAGCCTCGTAAGGCTCACAAGTTACCAGGCCTACCTGATCCTTGTGTTCAGCCCACAAAGAGTTAGGTATAGAAAGTAGAGCAGGAGGTACAGGGGGAGGAGGGGAAGAAGAGGAAAGAGCAGAAACATTGTGAGGGACGATCCTCCCCTCCAGGGAAGCCACATCGGGAGCGGCATTACCCGGGGTCTTAACTAAAAGGGAAGAACCTGAGAATGACAGAGTAAGGTTAAGCATGCTCATAAGGTCTCGTCCGAGTAGATTAAACGGGCATTCAGGCATGTACACAAAAGAATGAGTTAGAGTGAGGCTAGGGTCATTTTTACACGATACCCTGAGAGGGGGAGTTAAGGGTGAGGAGAAAGGAACCCCATTAATTCCCACAGAGCTAACGGACCGTGCAGAGAGAGACCCCCCGTAAGTCCTTCCCCAGTGAGGACATAGTCGCCTCCGGTATCCAAGAGGAACAGGAACGATTCCGAACCCACATTCAAAGGCAGCACTGGAAGATCCTGTGCTTGGGGGGAGTTAAAAGAGAGGTTTAACATGGAGACGGTCGAGGGGCTCGAGCTCTGCGGGCAGCCCTAGTATTGGGACCCATGCTGCTGGTACCCCTGTGAGGGTGACCCAGCGTATTGCTGTGGTTGTTGTTGCTGGGACGGTCCAGGTTGGTGTGGCATGGGGTTTGGGTTCCCACCAGATTCACTTCTCTGCTTCTTTCTACACTCCCGGGCCCAATGTCCCTCAATTCCACAATAGAAACACTTCCCATTTCGTCTACCTCCTTTAACCGCCACTGGCTTGGTTATTCCACTTACGCTGATCCCCTTTACCTCCCTTGTGTGTACCTCCTCTTGCGTTGGCTCCCCGAGTTACCACCAAACACGCCTTGTTCTTTACATCAAACAATCCATCACCTTCTATGGTTCTCAATCTCTGACCTGCATGTTCCAACTTCAAATTACTTCTATCACTCCACTGGTGTTTCAACACATCCTGTACCTCTGGTCTACAGTTGGCCAGGAAAGTGTTGAGGAACAGAGGATTGGGGTCTTTCATTTCTAAATCCATTCCTCCCAATCCCTGCCACACCTCGATAAATCTCATCCAGAACCGTCCCGGAGTCTCACCCTTCTCCTGCTTACAGTTGGTTACTTGCGAAAGGTCTCGGTTCCCTTGTCTCTTCCCCAACAGATATTTTAGCAACTCTCTTCTTAATGTTTTTAAAGCGTCAAGATCGTCTTTCCAAAAGAAATGAGTGTCCACCTGGCTAGTCTTTTCACCCGCATCTGCTCCCTGCCTCTCAACTTTGATAGAACGCGCGATATCATTTTTGGGGTGTAGAACAGGGACATTCCTTAGAAGGTCTTCCTCATCATAATTTTCCCCCATTTTGTTTTGCAGAATAAACCTGAAATCTGCTCCGGTCAACTGGCAATGTCTACATGATCTCAGAAGCATATCCACAAAGGGCAAGGGTTTGTCTGGCGACGGCAACATACTAAGAATATCTTTGAGCGCCGAGGGAGAGGGTGGAAGTACATCAACACCCCTTCTCTTGGCTACCCATACATTTGCACAATTCAAGGGCGGAGGATCGATAGTAGATCCTTTATCTGGCCCAACATCGTCATCCTCCTCCGAGGACGACGATGAGGAGTCATCATCCTTCACCGGCGACGGTTTTGACTTAATGGGTTTCTTCTTTACTACCTGGTCTGCCACCATCGCAGAGACGGGTGCGGAGGCGTGGCTCAGGTTATACGGGGGCGGTTTGTAAGGTGGTACAGGACTTTGAACCTTCGGTTTGGAAGGCTTCTTGTTCCCTGTCTTAGGTTCAGGTTTTGGGATTCCCTTCAACACAGATTTCGGCGTGTAAATATTCTTTCCATCATCCCACACACTCTTCATTTTATACCATACACCATAAGATTCTTCCATATAGGCATAGTCCCAGCCAGGGTCTCCAATGCCTTTGTATATCATACGGTGCGCGGATGCCATAAAGCCTGGATCAAACGTCCCTTGGCGCGGGTATGCAGGGATCTGAGGGTTTACCTCAGTCCATCCCGCCAAGTTATCTATGTACGGATTTACACTGTACGTTTGTCCACATCTAATCATCCAAGTAACGGGTGTTTCATCAGGCTGAGGCCGTGGAAAGGATGTCTGCCCCCCCATTGTACGCGTAGGTTTCGCGACCAAGCACACACGGAGAGCCTTATAAATCTGATTAAAATTTGCTATGTACTGCGCGCCTGCCCAACTATCCTAGTTGAGGAATACCTCCTGACCGTCTCAGAGTAGACCAGTCAGGGAAAACACCGTCTCCGTCCCTACACGGAGGATTATCTACTTAGTCTATTTTAAGTAGAACCAATACTGTGTCAATACTGCCAACCAGGAAGCTTTTGTCAAAGAAATAACTTTGGTGCTTACCTGATTGAGAGTATCACGTCGGGGTCACCAAAGAACTGTAAGAATTTCTCAGCTGTCCGCGTGTGATGATCGTTCTCCTACTGCGATCCTACGAGCTCGGGAGCACTTGAACACACCAGCACAAGCAGTTGAGGCAATGAGTGGTTTATTCAGAATGCTCAAAGAAGGGTGGTTACATACAGAGTATATATAGGGAGAAATGGGAAGGATCGCGTAAAAGCGAATCATCCGGTGTGTGTCCAATATTAACAAAGGGCGGGGGTGTGCATGGTTAGCACACCCAAGCTTTTTGTCGCATCAGCAGATGTTCAGCACCTGAGGAAAAAAAATAAAAACAGGAAGTTGCAACATACTCAGTTCTCGCTAAAAGAAGGAACCATAAATCTTTAAGGCCATAAAGTAAGGCAGAGGAAAGGAAGTTATGTGTACGTACAGATCTAGAGGTCACGTATGCGCTGAAGACAATGAACAGACTGTTTGTTAATCACGATGTCTTAATGCTGTGTTGGCAGATAAGGTTAAAGGGCTTTGGTCGTTAGGGCAAGACCCAACTGCCTTTCACACGAGAATGTTCAAAAACAGGAAACCCGAGGGGGTGTTGTTTTCCATTAGACATAAGTTTAACACTTTATATCAAATATTCTCACAGAGAATGTTTTAGGTTCAGCCGTGCATGTGTGGAGAAAAAGGGTGCTTCTCCGGAGCTGAAAACGCGTTTGCGGCCAACGAGAGCTCTCTAGGACGAACAGAAAGCTGTTTTCTAAAAGATCATTGTGTCGCGGTGGCACGAGGCACTTGACCCAAACCAATTCGCATGTATTCGATGAAATGGTGTAGGACACATCATGTTTTGACAAAAATGTGACATTTTTCATGAAAATATGAAAGTCATGATAAAAATATGATTTTTCATAATAATAACCGAAATGGAGAAAAAATGTCAAAAACTGAGAAATATGATCGAAAAACATCTGGAAAGTGATTTTTCATCAAAAACCTTAAAAGAGAATGTTTGTGGTTCAGCCGTGCATATGTGTGAAGAAAAAGGTGCTTCTCCGGAGCTGAAAACGCGTTTGCGGCCAACGAGAGCTCTCTAGGACGAACAGAAAGCTGTTTTCTAAAAGATCATTGTGTCGAGGCGCTGGCACGAGGCACTTGACCCAAACCAATTCGCATGTATTCGATGAAATGGTGTAGGACACATCATGTTTTGACAAAAATATGACATTTTTCATAAAAATATGAAAGTCATGATAAAAATATGATTTTTCATAATAATAACCGAAATGGAGAAAAAATGTCAAAAACTGAGAAATATGATCGAAAAACATCTGGAAAGTGATTTTTCATCAAAAACCTTAAAAGAGAATGTTTTAGGTTCAGCCGTGCATGTGTGGAGAAAAAGGTGCTTCTCCGGAGCTGAAAACGCGTTTGCGGCCAACGAGAGCTCTCTAGGACGAACAGAAAGCTGTTTTCTAAAAGATCATTGTGTCTCGGTGGCACGAGGCACTTGACCCAAACCAATTCGCATGTATTCGATGAAATGGTGTAGGACACATCATGTTTTGACAAAAATATGACATTTTTCATAAAAATATGAAAGTTATGATAAAAATATGATTTTTCATAATAATAACCGAAATGGATAAAAAATGTCAAAAACTGAGAAATATGATCGAAAAACATCTGGAAAGTGATTTTTCATCAAAAACCTTAAAAGAGAATGTTTTAGGTTCAGCCGTGCATGTGTGGAGAAAAAGGTGCTTCTCCGGAGCTGAAAACGCGTTTGCGGCCAACGAGAGCTCTCTAGGACGAACAGAAAGCTGTTTTCTAAAAGATCATTGTGTCGAGGTGGCACGAGGCACTTGACCCAAACCAATTCGCATGTATTCGATGAAATGGTGTAGGACACATCATGTTTTGACAAAAATATGACATTTTTCATAAAAATATGAAAGTTATGATAAAAATATGATTTTTCACATTAATAACCAAAATGATGAAAAAATGTCAAAAACTGAAAAGTATGATCGAAAAACATCTGGAAAGTGATTTTTCATCAAAAACCTTAAAAGAGAATGTTTTAGGTTCAGCCGTGCATGTGTGGAGAAAAAGGTGCTTCTCCGGAGCTGAAAACGCGTTTGCGGCCAACGAGAGCTCTCTAGGACGAACAGAAAGCTGTTTTCTAAAAGATCATTGTGTCGCGCTGGCACGAGGCACTTGACCCAAACCAATTCGCATGTATTCGATGAAATGGTGTAGGACACATCATGTTTTGACAAAAATATGACATTTTTCATAAAAATATGAAAGTTATGATAAAAATATGATTTTTCATAATAATAACCGAAATGATGAAAAAATGTCAAAAACTGAGAAATATGATCGAAAAACATCTGGAAAGTGATTTTTCATCAAAAACCTTAAAAGAGAATGTTTTAGGTTCAGCCGTGCATGTGTGGAGAAAAAGGTGCTTCTCCGGAGCTGAAAACGCGTTTGCGGCCAACGAGAGCTCTCTAGGACGAACAGAAAGCTGTTTTCTAAAAGATCATTGTGTCGCGCTGGCACGAGGCACTTGACCCAAACCAATTCGCATGTATTCGATGAAATGGTGTAGGACACATCATGTTTTGACAAAAATATGACATTTTTCATAAAAATATGAAAGTTATGATAAAAATATGATTTTTCATAATTAATAACCGAAATGAAAATGATGAAAAAATGTCAAAAACTGAGAAATATGATCGAAAAACATCTGGAAAGTGATTTTTCATCAAAAACCTTAAAAGAGAATGTTTTAGGTTCAGCCGTGCATGTGTGGAGAAAA